>JASVEL010000029.1:0-72953 GCA_032618575.1 Nicotiana noctiflora | reverse complement strand
GTACCTGATTCAACAGAAAACTCTTATGAGTCTAAGGGAAACAAATCAGGAAATAACAGTTCAATCCACGACAGGCAATGCAACAGCAACAGAGATGAGTTTCAGCAAGCAATTGAGTCTCAAATCAGCAACAAAGCAAATACCCAGCGAAGATAAGCAATACAGAATCACTAGAAATAGGAAATCCACCACAGCTATGAGCTTCAATTAGAAAATCCAGACAGTTTTTCTCTATAATTCTAAGTATATATATTCTCTGAATTTTTTATTTCGAAATCCAACCCTTAAACAAGCTCAAATGGGATGTATTTATAGGTGAGACATGGTAAAAATTTTAGGGGGAAATGCTGGAAAATAATTCTATTTCCCTCCCCTCATTTTTTACCAATTATTACACTTTAATCCCATTTTCTATTATGAATTGCCTTCCAGCATGTGCTGGAAGGTTCTATTTAATTCCCTTTTGGGTCTTTTTCTAGTGTGCCCCTACTTGTTAGAGATATTTACTAAGTTACCTTTTATTTAGGTCCATTGTGCCCTTAGTTTTGTGCAATATTGCAGAAATCATAGGCCTAAATGTCTTTAATGTCCCTATAGGCTCTATTAAATCCACAATTATGCCATTTTCTATTCCCTATATGCCCTTAAAGGCATTCATTATTTACCTGACCTGTCCAGGTTAGGGTTATGCTATTTCTACCTACTATTTAATTCCTGGCCACTTCTAATGAGTCTTTTAAGACTTGGCCAGGTCTGAACCTCAACTTGTTTCAATTTTAGCCCCTTTTGTTTCATTTTTTGTAATTAAAGCCAATTTGCAGGACTAGCCTGCTTAGTTATTCAAATCTATATTATTTAATACCTGGCCTGTCCAAAGTTTGGACATGGCCTTGCAATCTAGACCAATCAGTGAACACAGGTT
The DNA here is from genome assembly GCA_032618575.1 of Nicotiana noctiflora. Lineage (NCBI taxonomy): Eukaryota > Viridiplantae > Streptophyta > Magnoliopsida > Solanales > Solanaceae > Nicotiana > Nicotiana noctiflora. Next base: position 72,031 of record JASVEL010000029.1, on the reverse strand, counting down.
GACTAAGACTTTGCAAGTCTAGCCAACTAATGAACACATGCCAATTGTGTGACGACCCGGCCCGTCGTCACTTTCAGACTTAGGTTATTTATTACAGACTTAGCTCAATTAGGACTTAGCCAGTGTTTTCAGAATTATCAGAGTTGGTCAGTTAAAAGACTGGCCACTCTTTGTTACTTATTTCACTTATAACCTCTTTTGTGTTGTTTTAAATTTTAGCCATTTTTAACTTCTTAAAGCATGTTTTCAAATTTAACCACTTTCCAAATTACTACACTACTGCATCTATAACCAATTTCACATAAGCATATTAGGTATTAACAGTAATCAACTAACACAAAATTGTTGCAAGCATAGCCTTTTTGACATCAAATTGCATACATAGCCATGAAATAAGAGTTACTTGTCATTTAACCAAAACTCAAAGAAGAGATTGAATATTGTTGAATTTCAATCAAAAGACTTATAATTCAGATTCCAAACACAGTATATCAGTTGAACATGAAGCATGCATAGTCAGAACTTTTCTTATGTTAAAAGACTACTGAAACCCTAATCATGCTCGATGTATTTGACTAAGCATAGATAGGTAGAAATTTATCAAAGAAGCTTCAAGGAAAACATGATTTAAACAGAGAAACACAATAAAGCAGAGATTTTTCAGAAGATAAAACTAATCTGAACATGCAGTGACTCATGCAGCTAAAAGAAGAGAATCTAAACAGAAAACATACTAACAAACAGGAAGATGATGAAGAAGAAAACGAAGAAGACATGATTTAAACAGAGAAACACAAATAAGCATGGATTTTTCTGAAAAATAAGACTAATCTATCATGCAGTGGCTTAAGCGGCTAATAGAAGAAAAATCTAAACAGAAATCATACTAAAAACATAAAAAATGATAAAGAAGCAAGCAAAGAAGATGAAAAATCACAAAAAATCATAAAAAGTAGACAAAAAGAGAGGAGGGGACTTAGCTTTCAGGATCTGTCTCTTGAGCTTCCCCGTATTTCTTTCTTTGTTCTTTCTTTTCTTTTCTTTTTTTTTCTTTTTCCAGTTTTTTTTTCTTTCTTATTTTTTCTGGTTTTCTTCTTTTCAGATCTAAGACTTCAGATTTGAAGACTTTTTATTAGGAGATGGGTTTTAGAGGTGAAGAGACGAGATCTTTGGTGTGGGATTTGTTCAAGTCGGCCGGAGTTAGGGTTCCGGCGACTTATTTTCAAAGATTCGAGGAGTTCAGAGAGTGTTCGAAGGAAAATGGTTACATGGGGTGAAAGATCGAGAAGAGGCAGTTTAAGGGTGTTATTTTGGAAGCTGGTGTCAAAAGTGGTGGTCACCGGAGAAGAGCTCCGGTGACCGGGTTTTCAAGATCTTGGGGGTTTTTGGGGTTTTCTTGGTTTTCAGGGTGGCTTGGAGTGGAGGAGTGAGAGGAGGGTGATTTGAAGCTCAGAAATGGCCGGAGACCGCCATGGGAGACGGCCAGTCTCCATGGCCGGTCAAGATTAAGAGAGAAGAAGATGGGAGAAAAAGAAGATGAAAGAGGCGGCTAGGGTTAGATGTTTTGAAAAATGGCCGGCCGTCTCTTTGAGACTGGGTTTAAATACCCGTTTCCTTGAGTCTGTACCTGGCCGTTAGATTATCGTTGATCAACGGTCAAGATCAAAATCCCTCAAACGGCACCGTTCAGAGTTAAATGAGAGATGTAACTCTCATCCGTTATATTTGTCGTGACGAACGATGGGGATTTGATCTCAGGGTTTGGATTAATTAATTATTTTCAGTTAAAGTCTTAGCCGTTGGATCCAGCGTGATGAACGGCTGGGATTATTTCAATTCAACTGGTTTGGATAGGGTCTCTCAGAATGCTTTGGGCCGGTGCACCTGGGCTGGCATTTGGCCCATTTTTTTTTTTTTTTTTGTATTTTTCCTTGTATTTTAATTATTTCTTCGTATTTTCTTTTTGTGTTTTAATTTTTCTTTTTATATTATTTTCAATTTCCTATTTCCTCTAATATTCTGATATTTTTTGACATTTTTCTACTATTTTTCCCTTAATTTTCGTTATTAATGCCTTTTTTTGTTAATTTTCTTTTAATCACCTAAATTGAAATACTTGTACTTCACCTATTTTTTTTAATTTTCTAATTTTCATTTCTAGTTTTTCAATCACACAAATGCATCTTATTTCAATCAAAACATGTAATTGCACCCAAAAATATTATTTATTTTAATTTTGGAATTTGTTGCTAGGGCAAAAATCACGTGCTCACATTCGCGATCGCGATGAAGAAATAAAGTTGGCCATCGCGAACGCGACCAACAGGACGCGAACGCGATGAAGGATTGACTGCTGCAGATTTTCTGCAATTTTCTTAAGTTCAAAATCATCCTGATTCCTATCCGAAGCTCACCCGAGCCCTCGGGGATTCAAACCAATCATGTACACTGACTCAAGAATTATCATACGAACTTGCTCGCGCGATCAAATCGCCAAAATAACATCAAAATCAATGAATTGAGCCTTAAAACTCAAGAATTCTTTCAAAATTTCATAACTTCCAAAATTTCCAATTTAAGGCCGAAACACGTCAAATGACGTCTGTTTTCAACAAAACTTTACAGGAAGCGCTTAACCAACATATATGACCTGTACCGGGCGTCGGAACCAATATACGAGCCCGATACCATTACTTTTTAATCAAATTTCAGTTTCATTTTCCTTAAACATTTTCAGAAAATAATTTAACAGATAAATTCTTTTACCGGGGTTCTAGACCTCGGATTTCGATTCCGGGCACACGTCCAAGTTCCATATTTTTCTACGGATTTTCTAGGACCGTTAAATCACGAGTACGGGTCCGTTTACAAAAAATGTTGACCAAAATCAACCATATCAATATTAATATTCTTCAAATTTTTCACATATTTCATATGTTTCAACATAAAAAATTTCCAGCTTCGCGTCCGAGCTATGCATGTAAATAGAGGCAACTATAAATGAGGTTTTTAAGAACTTAGAAGCTCAAAATGATTAAGAAAACAAGTGATGACCCTTTGGGTCGTCACAATATGTAACGACCCGGCCCGTCGTTATGGGAAATTACCACCCCGTTATGTTGTAATTACATGATTTGTGATTTTATATCAGTGTTAGAGTCCATCGGGTGAGTTAGGAGTGAATTGGATTGAAAATGAGGCATATAGCATTTTTGAAGGAAACTTGAACATGGAAAGTTAACCTGGAGTTGACTATTTGGTTAGAGGGCTCGGAATCGTATTCTGATGATTTGGTTAGTTCCGGGAGGTGATTTGTGACTTAGGGGAGCAATCGGAATTGAATTTGGAGGCCCGATGTAGAAATAGGCTTGAATTGGCTAAGGTTGAATTTTGGCGAAATCCGAACGGTAGGTGAGATTTTGATCCGGGGGTCGGAATGGAATTCCGATAGTTGCAGTAGCTTTGTTAGGTGATTTTGGATGTGCCTGCAGAATTTCAGGTCATTCGGACGTCGTTTGGTCGGGTTTTTGATCAAATGTATAATTCGGAATGTTTTAAGGAATGTAGGCTTGAATTCGATGTGAATTATGGGTTTTGATGTTGTTAGACGTGTTTTGAGGATTGGAGCAAGTTCGAATAAGGTATTAGGATGTGTTGGTGTGTTTGGATGAGGTCCCGGGGGCCTCGGGGTGTTTTCGGATGGTTAAACGGGAGAAAATGTGGAAAATTTGCAGGCTTGTGTTCTGGTTCTGTTGTTTTCGCTCCTGCGGAAATTGGGGCGCAAGAGCGAGTCCGTAGGAGCGGACAAGAAGGCGCGGAAGCGGAGGCGACTGCTGAAGCGGAGCCTGGAATGCAAGGGCGGCTTCGCTGGTGCGAGAGGAAGATCGCAGAAGCGGTCTGGAGGCGTGATGGAGAAGTCCGCAGAAGCGGATTGGTGATCGCATAGGCGAGTCCGCAGGAGCGGACTCCTGTCCGCAGAAGCGGGAAAGACCGCAGAGGCGGAGGGTATTCCGCAGGAGTGATTATGTTTTCGCGGAAGCGGGCGCGCGGAAGCGGTCTTATGTTCGCAGAAGCGGAATTGACCGGCTAGGCCTGGAATCGCAGAAGCGACCATCTGGTCGCGGATACGGACTCGCAGGAGCGGAATTCTATCCGCAGAAGCGAAAATCGCAGTGAGTTAATTGTATCGAAGTTAGAAAATTTCAGAAACATTTCACACATTTGGGTCTCGGCTTAAGGAGGCGATTTGGGCGATTTTGAAGAGAAACTCAAGGGAAATCATCGGGTAATCAACTATGGACTTAAACTATGATTAGTATTGATAATATTATGCAATTATATCATGAAAATGGAGGAATTTGGGGTGATTCATGGAAGATTTAACCCTAGGCTTGAACTTTAGAAAATCAAGGTTTTGAATGGGCAAATGGAGTCCGAATTTGGTAAATCTTATATGCCTAGACTCGTATTGAGATGAGGGTTCCGAATATGTGACTTTCGTGATTTTTCGAGAAGCGTACCGAAAGTCGGGTTTTGACAACTTTGGGAATTTTGGTGTAAATCGAATTGCATTGATTGGGTGTCGTCCCATTGGCCTAATTTGTTGTATTTCTACTGTATTTGATCAGATTCTACGCGTGCGGAGCTTGATTCTCGTGGCAAGGGCATCGTGGACTAGTCGTCGAGCTGTATTGAGGTGAGTAATAGATGTGGGTAATGAGCAGCGGGTTCGAAGCCCCGGTATACCACTTTGTGACGCTGTATAGCGGCGAGACACGTACTCTCTTGTGAGTGCGGGGTCGATTGTGATTGGGGACTATGGCTTAGTCCGACTTGTTGATACTGCGTTATGATATTAGGCTATTCTTGAGCCGTCAAACCTCCTCCTCGGATGGTTGCATACTATATATTGTGATATTGGCCACTCTTGAGCCGAGGAACCCCTTTCTTGGGCGGTTGAGTATACATGTGGGCCGTGAGCCAGTTATTGGATCCCGTGAGGATCGTTATCATTGTCTGGTGATATTGACATGCTAGTTTACTACCAGTCCGTAGCTATTTCTGTTATCATGCTATTTCCAAACCTCTGGAACTTGATATTACTGTTTCCAACTCGAAAATGATAAAAGAGTTTTCAAAAACTACTTTTGAGCCTGCAAGGCTGTATTTGCATATTAGCTGACTGGTAGTGGATCGGGCTGCGCGCCGTAGCAGTACATATGTCGGATCGGACTGCACGCCGCAGTGATATTGTGCTTGGGCTGTAGGAGCCCCTCCGGAGTCTGAACCCCCACAGTGAGCACGGGTACCCAAATTAGATCGGGCTACACGTCGTAGCGGTCATATGCATTGCATGGCGTACATACATTGGTTTACGTGTACTACGTGGCATAACATTCAGCACTCATACATTACTGGCACACATGCATTAGTTGCCTTATTGACCAGATCTTCTGGTGTAAATTGATAAGGAGTGCTGAGCCCGAGGGGCTGATTTGAGTGCGGACTTGCACTGCTTGAGATTGTATCCAGGTATTGGTATATTATCATGAAAGAAAGTAGCTAAAAATCGAGATTTCTAAATAATCTACTCACATATGCTTGAAAGGAATAAAAAGATAGTTCTGTATTATGTAGCATGAGATTGGTATATTATCATGAAAGAAAGTAGCTAAAAATCGAGATTTCTAAATAATCTACTCACATATGCTTGAAAGGAATAAAAAGATAGTTCCGTATTGTGTAGCATGAGATAGTGCCTATCGTGGTTTTCTTCCCTTCAGCATTATTTACTTTTATTACTGCTGAGTTGGAAGTACTCACACCCGACTCCCTGCACCTTGTGTGCAGATCCAGGTACATCATAGCTGCCAGCGTTCGCAGGACCTGATTCTCCAGTTTGTCTATATTTTGTTCTGATCATCCCACACTTGTGCACAGTTATATTCACTATTTACACTTGTATATTCCGTAGAGGCTCATGACTCTTGACCCTTCGGTCTATGGGAGTTGGCACGCGTTGGGACTTGGTTCCCTGTTTTTAATATGTATCTATCACTGTTGAATTATTTCCGTATGGTTAAATTGGATAAAGTGAGCTTATGGCTCCGTGATTGTTGTTAATTGGTCAGGCTGGCCTAGTAGTGTGCTGGGCGCCATCACGACCGGATTTGGGGTCGTGACAAGTTGGTATCAGAGCCTAGGTTTACTAGGCCTCATGAGTCTTGAGCCGGTTAGTAGAGTCTTGTGGATCGGTACGGGGACGCGTGTACTTATCCTCGCGAGGCTGCGAACCTTTAGGAAACACTTCACATTTCTTGGAATTCTTATCGTGCGCACTTGATTCAGCTTGGGATATAATTTTTGAAATTCCTTCCATACGTCTGTGTACGCATCGAGCGCTCAGTAATATAATTGACTTATGGCTTGCAATTCCCCGATCGAGGGGCGAGATATAATCTCCATGAGTTCATGTTGGGCCAGTCGGGAGGACTTGAGGCCGGATCCTTGTCTATGGCTTGAGCACCAAGGTACTAATTTCGCGAGCCGGTATTATGAAGTTCATACGATCGGTATTGATCCTTATTGTGATTTGATATGTAGCCCTAGCTATAGGCGTGAGAAATATTTTCATCGCCTCTTAATTGGAAGGTAAAGTGCCTTATGCGTAGTGGAACGAGTTCAAACTCAGTCAGACTAAAATGATTATGCTATGTGTATCCTGGTGGAAGGTATTGTGCTGAAATGCTAAATTGAGGCGAGATAGGTGGATTGGTTCTCATGTGTAATTGAAAGGTAGTTGATATGTGTTATGATTCGAGCAGGTACAACGCATGTTCATGTACCAAATATGATTTTGCGTAGTATTGAGACTAATATTGTCGATATGCATTGTGAGGTCTTGTCGAGTTGTGAATGTATTGCTAGGATGGTTTGGTGATTTTCTGGCAGGTGGATAGGCCAATTTACAAAGGAAACTCTGCCGAAATTTTTGGAAAATTTGGGACTTAGAAAGATTTCTGTCACCTAAAGAGAGTGGGCTTATTGGTGGTGCGTGTATATCTGCAAGAATTGCAGAAGAGCTAAGGTCTCCGATGATTCGAGTCTCTGTCAAGGCTTGTAAATGACTTGAGTTTAATCTCATATTAATATTTCGGCATCACTTGAGTAATAATGATATGAGTGGTTGAAAGTGCTTTGATGAATGGCTTCGAGCTAAGTTGGGGAGGTTGCTATTGATTAACTGATTGCACTATTGTGTGCTATGTTGATTCTGTCTCTAAGTATGTTGGGAAATTCTGGTAAAGGTTATGGTGCTTCGTAGATTTGATGAAGTACTAGGGTGTTTTGAACTGCTGTTGGTAAAGAATATTCACCGTATAGAAAAGAAAGATAGCTGATTGTATCTGTAAGTAATCATGATCTGCATTGTCAGAGTTCTAACAAAACACGAGTGGTTCTACTCAATAGGACGGTTGAATTACAGCTGAATAAGGGTGAATGATGCCGAGAATGGTTTTGCAGTGTTCAAGATTTTGCTTGTAACAGTCAGGTGCCTTAAGGTTTGTGTATGTGGCTAAAGATGGCGGTTTCATTAGAGAAGATCAAGGCTTGTGTTATATCATGTGAATGATGGGATTCTAGGTATCCGTATTGGGAAGTAATGATAACAATTTAAAAAAATCGCGGGAAGTTCATCAAAATAAAGTATGGTAGAATGTGGTACTTTTGGGAAACATTGAGAGAGTATTCAGTGGCCTATGGGTCTTAGACCGTGTGGTCTTGTGTACGAGTCTCGTGTGGTAACATGAGTTGATGTATTATGGTACTATAGTAAAGACTGATATGAAATTAGAGATGAATCAGAAAGGAAACTGGGTAAATAAAACGACTTGTTAATAAACCAGAATTGTATAAAAAGGAATACGATTGATTCCTGGTGTGTGGTTGAAGTAATGAGCCTTGCAGACATTGCAGCAAAGCTCTTGAGTGCTGGCAGTTGTGTAACTTGATATGGGTATAAGGACTCAGTCCTGGCAGTTAAACTTATGCAACGAATGGGAAGAAATAGTTTGTGATGTGTTTTATCATGGTTTGAAAATGAGTATACTCCTGTCGGTATGCGAAGCGTGGAATGTGTAATAAGTTTTCTTCCATATGGGATCACGAAAGTCCTTGACTAGTGGAGTGCGCCGATGTTGAGGCGGAGGAAAGGGATATGAATTTCCATGTTGTCTTAGTGTAATATGGTATACACGATGTGTTATGGAAAGTTGATAATGGTATATTCTAGGTTTTGAGATCAGTTAATAATATATGGGAAGTCAATAAAATTATTGAGCAGCGCGGACAGCTGCAGGTGAATTAAGAATCGATCTTTCTGATAATTTAAGAAAATGGTACTGTTATTCTATTAACTTGGCAGGGAATATGATCCAAAAAGGACAAGGCAATGTAAACCGATGATATCCAGTGGTATGGTGGTATTCTCTTGTTGGATCGACTATAATAATCTGAGTCGTTGATGGCATAGTGAAATTTCTGAATGGCTGTCGTGGTATGAGTGGAAACTTGATGTGCGTTATGTAATTGTACGGAGAAGTACGAAATTAGGCATGGTGATCCATGTGTTATATATGTGTTGGAGACTTGAAGTCCTCGTTAGTCCGCATATGCAGTGGTTGTATATCGTGTGTATCGGCACCGTTTTGTGAATATCGAAAATCGGAAGCCTTGTCACACCTCCCTTTTTTACCACACATAACGTATAAATGTAAATGTGCCACTGTTTAATACTACACCCCGAGAAGAGATATAATAATAATATGGAAGGCGTTTTTCCAATTAAAGGACATTCGGAACGGGATCAATTTATTTAATTATTCAGAGTCACCACTTGGGAAAATAATGGTGTCCCAAGTCACCGGTTTAATCCCGAACCGAGGAAATTGATGACTCTGTATACAGTCTGCGAAACTAGAAACCTGGATAAGGAATTCTGTTAACCCGGGAGAAGGTGTTAGGCATTCCCGGATTCCGTGGTTTTAGCACGGTCGCTCAACTGCAATTTTTGTTTTTACCTGATTTCTTTATATATTTTAATTAGGTGCCTTTAATGTTCCGCTTTTCAATTTTAGAAGAATTGCGACGTCACGAAAACACATTTCGAGTCACACCGCAACCGGTACGCCTGTGACTTTAATGTATTTCAGTTTCGCCGAGAGTAAGATTTGGGTCACATAAATGCGCACCCGTATTTTTGGGAGGTAATACTATTAAAATATGCGGCTAAATATACTAACGCGTTATTATTTTGGGAAGGCCGTGAAATTCGCTAAACGGCCTGTCCCGAAGTCTAAGTGTTTAAAATAACATTTATTGAGGGCCCCGTAGTTTATATGTCTCGTTTTGCAAGGCTCATCTCATTTATTATTTTAAAGTCAAACCTAAGACAACTACAATTTCTACTTTGAGATTCTTGCTAACAAAATCAATATGCACACCTACATCAAACAAAATGCAACAGAAAAGATGTCTAAAGAAAAAATGATTTTTTTTTATTTCCAAACACAATATTTTTCTTTATAAAATTATAACGAAAACTGTTAAACAAAACGTAAAGCAAATTACCTTACTAAATTAAATCTATCAAAATTAACGCAATAGCTAACCTTTGTAATATATTTACAATTTGAACAGTAACATCTCTAGTTGCATACTACCATATTAATTAATTTACAATTTTTTTTTAAACTTCCTCAAAATCGCAAAACATAAAAAATTGTGAGTGTTTTCAAAGCTTAACAGACATATTAATACATATGCTTCCTCCTCAATTCAACATTCTTTATAAACAATAATATTCTACATGAAATTGCATGCTAATCGGGTATAAGAACTAATACAAAACAACATTGAAAGAGAAGAAATGATTAACCTCTGTTATCTCGGAAAAACACGACGATGCTACGTGACCGGAGGACGGGACCTCGACGGAAACTTCAGACCGATCTCATGCGACTCAACCATGGAAACTTCGGACGGAAACTTTGGACTCCATTAGGTCGTCTGGTTTAAGAAAATGAAGAAGCCGAAAATCCTCTCATCCACCGTTTTTTTTCATAAATCTTCTCTTCTATTTATAGGCAAGAATTTCGAAAATTTTCAGATATTTTATTAAAAAGAAAATATTTTTTTAATTTAAAGAAAACCCACTAATCCATGTTTTCCTCTCCTTGTTTTCTTCCTTGATTTCCTTGCCCCCACTACTTTATGTCATGTAATTATGATTATTTTTTGCTAAAAAAAATCTGAAATTTTCTTCTTGGGCCAAGGGGTTTTGGGTTGGGTAAGGTTTCTTAGGATTGGGCTTGTAACTTAATTTGCAAAATGGCCCAATCCAAATTTTTTCCATTTTGTTCTTCTCCATTATTCAACTTCCTAATTAATAAAGCCCAAAATACTAAGATTAATTTATAAAAACTAAAATTATCTTGAAATACTAATCTCATAATAATAATTGTCACCTAATTTTAAATGGTAATTAAAATACAATCACACAATTTGGACATTAAAGGCTAAAATGCAAAAGATGCCTATTTTGTGATTTTCATTTTTGTAAGATTAATTACTCCTAATTGTAGAATTAAATCCTAAATGCAAATGCGATATATATATATATATATATATATATATATATATATATATTGTCATTATTTTTTTAAAAATGACACTAAATTCACAACAATTGCAAACAACACAAAACTCTTTTATTTTGAATTTTTGGGAGTAATTCTCATATAGGGCAAAAATCACGTGCTCACAGCTGCCCCTCTTTGCGCGTAAACACGAAGAGTTTCTGTGCAAAGACAAGTGAGCGGATACGAGCGATTTTTGCCCGTTTGAGCACTCCGTGAGAAGCATTTTTTTTTCAAAATTTTGACCGAACCTTTGCTTCAAGAGGTTTCCTACATATCCCTGGCTAAAAGGGAATCAGGTCAATGTAGTTCGGAAAATTTTGGTAGCTGGGACTACCAATGAAACTGCGATTTTTTGCTGTTACTGTTGCTGCTGTTGCGATTACTGCTTGCTGACCTCCTTATTACACCGGGGGAATGTAAAATGAAGAAGTTATTCTAAGCTATGATTCTACAATTACAATTATTCCTATCCTAGCTTTTGTTTGCTTCTCCTTGTCTCTTTTTCTTTGATTTTTTGAGATGCTCACTCTCCCTTTTTTGTTGATTTTCTTTCTTGTTTTCCTCTTCTTCTTTTTTTTTTTTTTTTGATTCTCAATGGTACTTCTTGCCCTCGAGCTGAACCTGCTCAAAACAAAAACAACAAACTACTTTTTTTCTTTTTCTGCCCCAGCGTGGGCTTTTAGCTATATAAACCATGATGTGCAGGAAATATATTCCCGTATTTGAAGGTGGGCGCCTAACATAAATTAAACGTGCAATGCAAATGCAGAAATATATTCCGTATTTGAAGGTGGGCACCTAACAGAAATTAAACGTGCAATGCGATGCGAAAAGTATTCCCGTATTCGAAGGTGGGCACCTAACGGAATTTAGACGTGCAATGCGATGCGAGAAAAGTATTCCCGTATTCGAAGGTGGGCGCCTAACGAATTTAAACGTGCAATGCGATGCATAAAATATTCCCGTATTTGAAGGTGGGCGCCTAACGGAATTTAAACGTGCAATGCGAAATGCAGAGAAAATATTCCCGTATTTGAAGGTGGGCGCCTAACGGAATTTAAACGTGCAATGCGAAATGCAGAAAAAATATTCCCGTATTAGAAGGTGGGCGCCTAACAGAATTTAAACGTGCAATGCGATGCAGAAAATATTCCCGTATTTGAAGGTGGGCGCCTAACCGAATTTAAACGTGCAATGCGATGCAGAAAATATTCCCGTATTAGAAGGTGGGCGCCTAACAGAATTGAAACGTGCAATGCAATGCAGAAAAGTATTCCCGTATTTGAAGGTGGGCGCCTAATAGAATTGAAACGTGCAATGCGAATGGAGAAAAATATTCCCGTATTAGAAGGTGGGCGCCTAACGAAATTAAACGTGCAATGCGAATGCGAAAATATTCCCGTATTTGAAGGTGGGCGCCTAACGGAAATTTAAACGTGCAATGCGAATGCAGAGAAAATATTCCCGTATTTGAAGGTGGGCGCCTAACGAATTTAAACGTGCAATGCGAATGCGAAAAATATTCCCGTATTTGAAGGTGGGCGCCTAACGAATTTAAACGTGCAATGCGAATTGCAGAAAATATTCCCGTATTTGAAGGTGGGCGCCTAACAAAAATTAAACGTGCAATGCGAATGCGAGAAAATATTCCCGTATTAGAAGGTGGGCGCCTAACGAAATTAAACGTGCAATGCGATGCGTGAAAATATTCCCGTATTTGAAGGTGGGCGCCTAACGAAATTTAAACGTGCAATGCGAATGCGAAAATATTCCCGTATTTGAAGGTGGGCGCCTAACGGAATTGAAACGTGCAATGCGATGCAGAGAAAAGTATTCCCGTATTTGAAGGTGGGCGCCTAACGGAATTGAAACGTGCAATGCGATGCAGAAAAGTATTCCCGTATTTGAAGGTGGGCGCCTAACAGAATTTAAACGTGCAATGCGATGCAGAAAAATATTCCCGTATTTGAAGGTGGGCGCCTAACGGAATTTAAACGTGCAATGCGATGCAGAAAAATATTCCCGTATTTGAAGGTGGGCGCCTAACAGAATTTAAACGTGCAATGCGATGCAGAAAATATTCCCGTATTTGAAGGTGGGCGCCTAACAAAAATTAAACGTGCAATGCGAATGCAGAAAATATTCCCGTATTTGAAGGCGGGCGCCTAACAGAAATTTAAACGTGCAATGCGGATGCAGAAAAATATTCCCGTATTTGAAGGTGGGCGCCTAACAGAAATTAAACGTGCAATGCGAATGCAGAAAATATTCCCGTATTTGAAGGTGGGCGCCTAACGGAAATTAAACGTGCAATGCGAATGCAGAAATATTCCCGTATTTGAAGGTGGGCGCCTAACAGAAATTAAACGTGCAATGCGAATGCAGAAAATATTCCCGTATTAGAAGGTGGGCGCCTAACAGAAATTTAAACGTGCAATGCGAATGCAGAAAATATTCCCGTATTTGAAGGTGGGCGCCTAACAGAAATTTAAACGTGCAATGCGAATGCAGAAAATATTCCCGTATTTGAAGGTGGGCGCCTAACAGAAATTTAAACGTGCAATGCGAATGCAGAAAATATTCCCGTATTTGAAGGTGGGCGCCTAACAGAAATTAAACGTGCAATGCAGAAAAGTATTCCCTCAGCCTGAGGACCGGGGAGTGGATTTTAAAAGATGTTACCTTCCTCTTTTTGGTATTTTCTTTTACCAACTTATCTCTCGCCTGTGAATTTCTCCACTTATTCGGCGAACTTCTCTTTTTGGTATTTTCAATTTTCCACATTGGTCACATTCACTTTAAAGTGATTAGTGACAATTTGTTCTTGCATGAAACAAAATTTATTAGATATAAACTGCTGGCAACTGGCATCTGCCGTCCCCGCTTCTTATTGCTTCCTTTGTTTTTGCTTTCTCATGTTGCATGGCTTTTGACTTCTCGTCCCTTGCAGACTCTTTTTTTGTATTTTTCTCATTTCTCCATTTTTGTTTTGTTTTCTTTTCCTTTGGCCATGTTTGCCAAGCTTCTTTATTTCTTTCCCCAATCTTCCATCCTTTCCGATCCAGTGTTATTTCAACTTCCGTTATCAGGAGCTGGTAGTTAGCTCTCAAAAAGGTAAACAATGAAATGCAGAAAAAAATGAAAGAGGGTAAGGGTGTTTTGTAGAGATGATAGAACTTATCTGGGTATTTGCTGGCTGATTCCGCTGACCATGCCATGTATTTAAACTGCGACCCAGTTCGTTCCAATCATTATTCTGACTCTGAATTATCTTCAACCCAAACCGATACTATTTTTTGTTGCCTTTTCTCTTTTTCTGGTAGTCCTTACGATCGTTCTACGGTGCCTCGAGAGGTTTTCAGACTCTCTCATTTATTCTCTCTCAACCTCACAATCGCCCTGCAGTGCCGTTTAAGGTTTTCACTGATGAGACTCTCTCATTTTATTTCTCTCAACCTCACAATCGTCTCACAGTGCCGGCTAAGGTTTTCACCGATGAGACTCTCTCATTTTTTATATTTTCTTTTTTCATTTTTTCCTTTTGTATTTTGTTTTCTGTACCACGGGTATTATCCGATGCTTCGCTCCTCCTTCGTTGTATTTGTTATCATTTCAAAATTGATCAGAAGGTCTTTCTTTGGACCGTAACGTGGCTTTTGGGTGGGTTAAGAAAGAAAGATATAAAGGCTCAAAATTTCAACGAGGGTTAAAAATATTTACAACTCTCGGAATTATTAAACATAACTTCTGCCCCAGTTTCAATATGTGGGGAATTTTTGGATTTTTTCTTTGTTGTGACTGAACCTCAGAGAGGCTGCCTACGTACCCTTTCGGGATCAAGTCGGACGTAGTTCATCCAACTTCATTAGTTAGATGGATTTCTTTTGACTTTTTCCCGATTTCTTTGTCTTTTTCTCTTTTTTTTTCATTTTTTCATTTTTTTTTTTTGCATTTTTTTCAATTTTTTTTCATTTTGGCAATTTCGATCTTATTGCGCTAAAGCGATTCCGAGAGAGGGATATGAAAGAATATATTCATTAAGGCTCAAAGGGGTTATCAATGGATAAAGTGTTTGGATAGAGAATAAAATGCCTTCGTCATTTCAATTCCAAAATCACAACAAAATACAAAACACGTAATTGAAAAGGAGTCATACATAGTATCTTTTGACTGCATCTGAATTGATAGCAGTCTCTACGCACTTTCCTTCAACATCTGTTAAATACAATGCTCCATTGGACAACACCCGTGAACCAAAAATGGACCCTGCCAATTTGGCGCAAATTTTCCCTTTGCCTCAGCCCAATGCGGTAAAGTAACCAATCGCAACCAAAATGAGATTAAGCCCATTGGATGTTGCTGGCTTTATCGGTCCAATAAAATCTATGCCCATGTTTCAAAGCAAAGAAAAATCTGTTAGTTTAAATGTGGTTGTTGGTTGTGGCCTTGAACTTTGATGGCGACTACTTTCCACTTGAATGCATTTCATGTTCACCAACTATCCAAAAATCCGTCTTCCTTACGGCATGCATGTTGTTCCTTTCTTGACGGATCCCACAAAATCCGATCTTGAGGTCTATGATTTCTTTAGTGATTTCATTGGACAACCTTGGATGTTTCTTGACTGACTCTTTCCTTTGTCAAAATATACTCCCATGTTTCCATTTGTTGTGAGTTGGCACTTTGCCGACCTTTGCGTCTCGTATGAACCCCAAACATTTTAATTGTTACCCATTTCATTGCACATGTTGCTCTTTTGGCTTAAATCATTGGCCTTGTCATTCCCTGACTTACGACAATTGTCGTGTTGGCTAAGTCCCATCTTGTGCAATTGGAAAGCTTGGTGGCAAATTTTGAAATTATTTCTATATTTGTTATGACCCGACTGACTCGATAAGAGGGAGAGTAAAACAAAGTGTGGAGAATAAAAAGAAAATATAATTCCTAACAAGAAACCTAGAGAAGAATGACCTATCGGATGTGAATATCGAATCTAGCGACCTTGACATGCACTTTCAGCCTTCTCTGTATAGTGAATATGATGTTCAACTCCTGTTGTAATTTCTACCATGAAACCGATGTTCAAGATTTCATTCAACTCCTTAGTCGACTTGCAGTGCCCAAAGGGTTTTCACCATCAAGCCTCTCTCATTTTATTTTATTTCTCTTGACTCGCTGTCGCCTTACGGTGCCCGTGAGGGTTTTCACCGATAAGACTCTCTCATTTTAATTTCTCTCACCTTGGAGTCCCGTGGTGTTCTCAGCATCTCTTAAATTCTTCATTCCCCTTTGTTCGGACTGGAGTGTTGCCCCCGATGCGATTTACCTTTGTTCGTTTGACTTGGCATTTCTCGAAGATTGATCGGAAGTTCTTCCTTTGGACCGTAATGCAGGCTTTTGGAAAGGATATAAAGGCTCAAAAACATTTCATCGTGGGTTAAAATTACAACTTTCGGAATCTTATTTATTCAACAAACATAACTTCTGCCCAGTTTCCTTTTGGGGGGATTTTTTTTTTCGGATTTTTCATTTATTGTGACTGAACCTCAGTGAGGCTGCCTACGTACCCTTTCGGGATCAAGTCAGACGTAGTTCAGACTACGTCCGTATTCATTGTTGCATCTTGACTTCTCCCGATTTCTTTTTTTTTCTTTTTCTTTTTCTTTTCTTTTTCTTTTTTTTTTCTTTTTTTTTTCTTTTCTTTTGTTTCTCCATTTGATTTCCCCGCTCAATTCTCAATTTTTGTCGTTGATTCCGAAAGAGGGATATGAAAGAAAATATAATAAGGCTCGAAGGGATAACAATGGATAAAGTGTTTAGATAGGCGAAAAAAATGCCTTCGTCATTCCAATCTTCGAGACCTACCAAGTACAAACTACACATTTAAACACCTTTCGATCGATTCACATATTTGCCTTCGGTATTTGACGATTCTCAGTGCCATTGGGCAACAATCTCGATACCACGAATGGTTCCTTATCTTTGGGGTATTTTTGCCTTTGGCTTTGAATTGATGATGCATTTCCAAGGCATTTCTTTATGTTACGCTTTCCCCAATGTTCACTTGATTCCGGCTTCACAGTATTCCAATATGTTTTTATTTCTTCCGAGTATCATTACATCTTCAACATTGTTTCATTGACTTTTTAAAAACTAGGCTTAGAATTATGTGCATGTCATGTTGCTAAAGTCGGTATGAGAAGAAATGCAAAGTGATCAGAAATGGAATGACTAGGAATGATGGGAAACAAAGAGTTGTACTAAACTGATGGGTTGAAACAAAACTAACAGACTAGACTAGACTAGAATTACAAACCTAGACAACACTAAACAAATTTATTACTAAACAAAGCAAAGTGGAAAGATAGAAGGGTTTTGACTCTCAAGACAACGTCCGGATTACAACCCTGAAATAACCCGGGCAAAAGAGATGACACCAAAATATACCACCAAAACTCCAAGAGACGGAGCGCCTTCCCAATTGACAAGCATGGCATCCTAGCCACTTCTTGCGTTTTTTCAGCCGTTGCTCTAATCTCTGCAATCTTTGGGCCATTTCTTCATGTACCTTCTTTCGGGTAAGCTTCTCAATGTTTGTAGGAAGATCAAACGAGTATGAGTGGTACTCGAGAGAGTGGTACTGTTCTTGCTGTATAGCAGATTGTGACTCATGAGAAGGCTGTCCTTGGCCATTGACCCATGCTTGACGCATTTTGGTCATTTGTTGTTTCAATGTTCTGTTTTCCTCAACCACAGTAGGCCCTTGTTGAACTTTCCGACCCTGAGTCTCTTCAACACTCGTAACAGCTTCGATGTCGGTTATCATTTTCCTTGGATCTTGTTTACCACAACCAACCACCTCAACTTTCTGAATTAGCAAAACGAAACCACCGTGTTAGCGTTAAGGTATTCCGCTTATTGATTTCTCTTCTTTTTTTTTTTCTGCTATTTTCTTTTCTTTTTCCCTTTTTGTGGTTTTTTTCATTTTTCCTTTTTTTCTTTTTGTAGTTTTCCATTTTTTTCTTTTTGATTATGGAAATGGTCGAATCCTATGTGGATTGCCTACGTATCATGACCCCGCATGAATCAGACCGAGCGTAGTTCTTGCAAATTAATGCAAGAAATAAAGAGATGTTTATTTGATTTTTTTTTTTGATTTTGATTTTTTTTTTCTTTTTCTTTGAAGCAAAATTATAGAAACCGATTCCAACTACAAACTTGTGTAGGAGATTTCTACAAGAATAAGAATATTTTTGGTGTCAATTATGACTATTTTCTACAAAATTGGCCACATAATGTCTTATTTGACAAAATGACTATTTTTGCAAAATTTATTTAAGAAAAGATAAAACTGAAAATCTTTTTTTTATCCTGTGGCTCATGGGGCATCGTTCGGCATCACCATAAACCAACACAAGACTATTTTTCATAAATTGGCCATATAATGGCCTATTTAGACAAAGCGGCTATTTTTGCAAAATTTTATTTAAGAAAGATAAACTTGAAATTTTTTTTTTATCGTGTGGCTCATGGGGCATCGTTCGGCATCACCATAAGCCAACACAAGACTATTTTTCATAAATTGGCCATGTAATGGCTTATTCAGGCAAAGTGGCTCTTTTTGCAAAATTTTATTTGAGAAGATGCAAATTCAAAATTTTTATCCCGGGGCCTATGGGGCATCGTTCAGCACCGACACAGGCCAACACAAGACTGAGGAAGTTGAAATGCAAAAATGTGGCTATTTCAGCAAAATTTCGGCCATGTAATGGCTTATTTGATAAAGTGGATATTTTTGAAAAGTTGAGCAATGACTCAAACTTAATTTTGCGGATACAACCTTTCGACATTTCTGCGAGGGAATATTTCAAGGCTATGCCCGCAAATTATTTAAAATGACTCAAAGTGGCTATTCTTGCAAAAACGGCCTTCTGCCGTCCTTTTGAGGGACATTCGACTTATTTTAAGCAAGAATAGCATCACCCGACATATTTATAATAAAAATAAAAAATTTGACATTTTTTTTGTTATTTTTACAAAAAGGGGTGTGTACCCCGACTTGATTTTGCGGCTATGGCCTTGCAACATTTCCACTTGGAATATTTCAAAGCTGTGCCCGTAAATTATTAAAAATGTTTCAAAGTGGCTATTTTTGCAAAAACAGCCTTCCGGCGTCCTTTCAGAACATTCGGCTATTTGCAAAAACGGCATCACTTTGATTTTATTGACAAAATTAAACACACATTTTTTTTTGATTTTTTAAAAGGGGTGGTTGGACCCGATGAGGGTTGCCTACGTATCCCACCTAATGGCGAGAATCAAACCTGCGTAGTTCGGTCAGATTATTTGACCAATTTATTTCAACAACAAAACCATTTTTTCAATTTTTTTTGGATACCCATTTTCACTAACTCTTATTTCTCTCTTTTTTTTCAACAATTTTTCTACCCTCGGGATTTTCGCCGGTCCGCATAATGATCAAGGACAATTAAAAATGCAACACATAATATGCTCGGTCTTAATTATCGGGTCACCTGTCCTAGACGGACCCAACCCCTATGTTGAGTCCCCTAAGTCAGATATGATGCAAATAAACGTCCTAGACCTAGGTTCAATATCCTGAAGTTTTCATATGGTGCTAGACCGTGTACCCGAGCGGACAACTCGGATCGAGGAGGGGGCTACGTACCGGTGACCCGCGGAGTCAATCGGCTTTGTAACTTGTCCGGCCTCTTTTTCTTATTTTTGGAATTGACACTAACAGAAAGGGGAGTCTCAACCAGTAAGCACATCCCCGGAGGTAAGAAGAGAAGGATTTTCGGCACAGTTTATATATATAGAGTTCACGCAATATCAAAGCGGTAAACATGTAGCACATTAATCAAAACATATAATGAAATCAGATATAAGCAAAAACAACAATTTAACTGAGCTCGAATTCTCAAACCCTGAACCGAAGTTCCGGGTTTGGGGTCCCCAGCAGAGTCGCCAGAGCTGTCACACCTCCCTTTTTTACCGCATGCACATAACGTATAAATGTAAATGTGCCACTGTTTAATACTACACCCCGAGAAGGGATATAATAATAATCAGTGAAGGAGTTTTTCCACTTAAAGGACAGTCGGAACGGGATCAATTTATTTAATTATTCAGAGTCGCCACTTGGGAAAATAATGGTGTCCCAAGTCACCGGTTTAATCCCGAACCGAGGAAATTGATGACTCTGTATACAGTCTGCGAAACTAGAAACCTGGATAAGGAATTCTGTTAACCCGGGAGAAGGTGTTAGGCATTCCCGGATTCCGTGGTTTTAGCACGGTCGCTCAACTGCAATTTTTGTTTTTACCTGATTTCTTTGTATATTTTAATTAGGTGCCTTTAATGTTCCGCTTTTCAATTTTAGAAGAATTGCGACGTCACGAAAACACATTTCGAGTCACACCGCAACCGGTACGCCTGTGACTTTAATGTATTTCAGTTTCGCCGAGAGTAAGATTTGGGTCACATAAATGCGCACCCGTATTTTTGGGAGGTAATACTATTAAAATATGCGGCTAAATATACTAACGCGTTATTATTTTGGGAAGGCCGTGAAATTCGCTAAACGGCCTGTCCCGAAGTCTAAGTGTTTAAAATAACATTTATTGAGGGCCCCGTAGTTTATATGTCTCGTTTTGCAAGGCTCATCTCATTTATTATTTTAAAGTCAAACCTAAGACAACTACAATTTCTACTTTGAGATTCTTGCTAACAAAATCAATATGCACACCTACATCAAACAAAATGCAACAGAAAAGATGTCTAAAGAAAAATGATTTTTTTTTATTTCCAAACACAATATTTTTCTTTATAAAATTATAACGAAAACTGTTAAACAAAACGTAAAGCAAATTACCTTACTAAATTAAATCTATCAAAATTAACGCAATAGCTAACCTTTGTAATATATTTACAATTTGAACAGTAACATCTCTAGTTGCATACTACCATATTAATTAATTTACAATTTTTTTTTAAACTTCCTCAAAATCGCAAAACATAAAAAATTGTGAGTGTTTTCAAATCTTAACAGACATATTAATACATATGCTTCCTCCTCAATTCAACATTCTTTATAAACAATAATATTCTACATGAAATTGCATGCTAATCGGGTATAAGAACTAATACAAAACAACATTGAAAGAGAAGAAATGATTAACCTCTGTTATCTCGGAAAAACACGACGATGCTACGTGACCGGAGGACGGGACCTCGACGGAAACTTCAGACCGATCTCATGCGACTCAACCATGGAAACTTCGGACGGAAACTTTGGACTCCATTAGGTCGTCTGGTTTAAGAAAATGAAGAAGCCGAAAATCCTCTCATCCACCGTTTTTTTTCATAAATCTTCTCTTCTATTTATAGGCAAGAATTTCGAAAATTTTCAGATATTTTATTAAAAAGAAAATATTTTTTTAATTTAAAGAAAACCCACTAATCCATGTTTTCCTCTCCTTGTTTTCTTCCTTGATTTCCTTGCCCCCACTACTTTATGTCATGTAATTATGATTATTTTTTGCTAAAAAAAATCTGAAATTTTCTTCTTGGGCCAAGGGGTTTTGGGTTGGGTAAGGTTTCTTAGGATTGGGCTTGTAACTTAATTTGCAAAATGGCCCAATCCAAATTTTTTCCATTTTGTTCTTCTCCATTATTCAACTTCCTAATTAATAAAGCCCAAAATACTAAGATTAATT
The DNA here is from genome assembly GCA_032618575.1 of Nicotiana noctiflora. Classification (NCBI taxonomy): domain Eukaryota; kingdom Viridiplantae; phylum Streptophyta; class Magnoliopsida; order Solanales; family Solanaceae; genus Nicotiana; species Nicotiana noctiflora. The sequence goes on along the minus strand of JASVEL010000029.1, from coordinate 50,592 downwards.
TATAAAAACTAAAATTATCTTGAAATACTAATCTCATAATAATAATTGTCACCTAATTTTAAATGGTAATTAAAATACAATCACACAATTTGGACATTAAAGGCTAAAATGCAAAAGATGCCTATTTTGTGATTTTCATTTTTGTAAGATTAATTACTCCTAATTGTAGAATTAAATCCTAAATGCAAATGCGATATATATATATATATATATATATATATATATATATATATATATATATATATATATATATATTGTCATTATTTTTTTAAAAATGACACTAAATTCACAACAATTGCAAACAACACAAAACTCTTTTATTTTGAATTTTTGGGAGTAATTCTCATATAGGGCAAAAATCACGTGCTCACAAGCCTTAGTGGTTATCTCTCAACTTGATATGACGAATTCAGATAGTGGAAAAGTCCGTTTTGAGTATCGCTTGGCAAATGGCACGTCGGTGGTGTCCTTTCAGGATTTGATAGCATACGTTAATTGTTTCACCGTGGGTGAGGTTGATTGCGTGGGTTCAAGACCTATATCTGTGCGTGGCTAATCGTTTTGAGCTTGGTAAATTGAGGTGCTTCATGAGTAATAGTGTTTGGATAGAATCAAGAATCGTAGCAAGGCCACGTGATGTTATGACCTGTCGAGGAGGATTCAGGCACTTTATTTCTATAATGCAAGACGCGATCTCAGTTCTATATTATGATGGCATAGAGGGATTAAATTGCAGCTCTAATTGCTGGAGACAGTTGTCATGATTTGAGCTGTCATGATTCGAGTGTGTGTAGACGTTTCTATTGGAGCCTATGTTGTGCTCGTCGTGGCTTAGGCCGGTGTTGAGGTGTCATATCACCAGTGCGGTGTGTTATAATCGAAATGACCGTTGGAGTCATTAATGAATACGAGCATATTAGATCTTAGCTTGTTAGAAAGGTAAAAATTGAGGTTTGGCTCCGAAACCTATTGTGGTACCAGTTTTTAAAAGGGAAATGGATTCACGAATGGTTGACCTGAGAGATGGGTTCGGTATATCGCGTGCTTCAGCTGCCGGGGGGGAGGATATGGAGGTGTTGGAATAAGACTCTATCAAATGAAAGAGGTTTTCAGCTAGTATTTGGTTATTGTGGCCAGTTGTTGTGATTAGAGACTATCGTCTCGAGTGATGGGGTTGTCGATACATTATATGATCTCACCCGGAGTAGTGAATATGGGTTATTGCGGAGGATTCGAGTGTATCCTGAGTATAGACATGGGATTTGCATTTGGCATATGATTTCAGAAAGTGCAATGTGATTTATGGTTCAGATGGTCTGTGAAATTTTGACTATATGCTGTTTTCGGACTTATGTGAGATAGGGTGATGTATGATCGCCCGAATATATGCTTGGTAAGGTCATTCAGCTATTGGGTTGCTTCTAGTACAACTCTGAGTATGCTCGAGGACGAGCGATTGTTTAAGTTGGGGAGAATGTAACGACCCGGCCTGTCGTTACGGGAAATTACCACCTCGTTATGTTGTAATTACATGATTTATGATTTTATATCAGTGTTAGAGTCCTTCGGGTGAGTTAGGAGTGAATTGGATTGAAAATGAGGTATATAGCCTTTTTGAAGGAAACTTGAACATGGAAAGTCAACCTGGAGTTGACTATTTGGTTAGAGGGCTCAGAATCGTATTCTGATGATTCGATTAGTTCCGGGAGGTGATTTGTGACTTAGGGGAGCGATCGGAATTGAATTTGGAGGCCCGGTGTAGAAATAGGCTTGAATTGGCTAAGGTTGAATTTTGGCGAAATCCGAACGGTAGGTGAGATTTTGATCCGGGGTCGGAATGGAATTCCGACAGTTGCAGTAGCTCCGTTAGGTGATTTTGGATGTGCCTGCAAAATTTCAGGTCATTCGGACGTCGTTTGGTCGGGTTTTTGATCGAATGTATAATTCGGAATGTTTTAAGGAATTTAGGCTTGAATTTGATGTGAATTATGGGTTTTGATGTTGTTAGACGTGTTTTGAGGATTGGAGCAAGTTCGAATAAGGTATTAGGATGTGTTGGTGTGTTTGGATGAGGTCCCGGGGGCCTCGGGGTGTTTTCGGATTGCTAAATGGGAGAAAATATGGAAAATTTGCACGGAAGTGTTCTGGTTCTGTTGTTTTCGCTCCTGCGGAAATGGGGGCACAGGAGCGAGTCCACAGGAGCGGACAAGAAGGCGCAGAGGCGGCTTCGCTGGTGTGAGTAGACGATCGCAGAAGCAGCCTGGAGGCGTGATGAAGAAGTCCGCAGAAACGGATTGTGATCGCATAGGCGAGTCCACAGGAGTGGACTCTTGATCGAAGAAGCGGACATCTGCGCATGAGCGGAAGAATATCCGCAGAAGCGGACCTGCGGGAGCGGTCCTTGGATCGCAGGTGCGGAAATGGCCAAGTAGGCCTGGGTTCGCAGAATCGACCAATTGGTCGCTGAAGCGGTTTCGCAGAGGCGGAAAATGGTCCGCAGAAGCGAAAATCGCAGTGAGTTAAGTGTATCGGAAGTTAGAAAATTTCAGAAACATTTCACACATTTGGGTCTCGGCTTTAGAGGCGATTTGGGCGATTTTGAAGAGAAACTCAAGGGAAATCATCAGGTAGTCAACTATGGACTTAAACTATGATTAGTATTGATAATATTATGCAATTATATCATGAAAATGGAGGAATTTGGGGTGATTCATGGAAGATTTAACCCTAGGCTTGAACTTTAGAAAATCAAGGTTTTGAATGGGCAAATGGAGTCCGAATTTGGTAAATCTTATATGCCTAGACTCGTATTGAGATGAGGGTTCCGAATATGTGACTTTCGTGATTTTTCGAGAAGCGTACCGAAAGTCGGGTTTTGACAACTTTGGGAATTTTGGTGTAAATCGAATTGCATTGATTAGGTGTCGTCCCATTGGCCTAATTTGTTGTATTTCTACTGTATTTGATCAGATTCTACGCGTGCGGAGCTTGATTCTCATGGCAAGGGCATCGCGGACTAGTCATCGAGCTGTATTGAGGTGAGTAATAGATGTGGGTGATGAGCAGCGGGTTCGAAGCCCCGGTATACCACTTTGTGACGCTGTATAGCGGCGAGACACATACTCTCTTGTGAGTGCGGGGTCGATTGTGATTGGGGACTATGGCTTAGTCCGACTTGTTGATATTGCGTTATGATATTAGGCTATTCTTGAGCCGTCGAACCTCCTCCTCGGATGGTTGCATACTATATATTGTGATATTGGCCACTCTTGATCTGAGGAACCCCCTTCTTGGGCGGTTGAGTATACATGTGGGCCGTGAGCCGGTTATTGGATCCCGCGAGGATCGTTATCATTGTCTTATCATATTGACATGTTAGTTACTACCAGTCCGTAGCTATTTCTGTTATCATGCTATTTCCAATCTCTGGAACTTGATATTTTTGTTTTCCAACTGAAAATGATAAAAGAGTTTTCAAAAACTACTTTTGAGCCTGTGAGGCTGTATTTGCATATTAGCTGACTAGTAGTGGATCGGGCTGCGCGCCGCAGCAGTACATATGTCGGATCGGACTGCACGCCGCGGTGATATTGTGCTTGGGCTGTAGGAGCCCCTCCGGAGTCTGAACCCCCACAGTGAGCACGGGTACCCAAATTGGATTGGGCTATGCGCCGTAGCGGTCATATCATGCATTGCATTGCATTTAGCTACATCCGCTAGCTGTTATACTGTTTTGCTGGTACTTATTGGTACAGGTACAGTTGATATTGATTCTGTGACGGGGTATTCGATTACAGCTTTACATAGTGCTTTATTGCGGATTTCTTATCTGCTGTGTCTTACCCTTGTTTATTACCACTGAGTCTGACAGTACTCATTTTACTCCCTGCACCTTGTGTGCAGATCCAGGTACCTCTCAGCAGTGATCCAGTAGCTGTGCGAGGTGACATCTGTGGGATATCTGAGGTAGCTGCAGAGTCCGCAGGACCCGATATTCCTTCTTACTGTCTTTTGATCTTGTATTGACTTTTCTTTCCGCACTTGGCATCTTGTAAACCTTTATACACTATTGTTCAGTAGAGGCTCATGACTCTTGACCCTTCGGTCTATGGGAGTTGGTATATTTTGGGACTTGTTTTCCCTGTTTTCGCTATATGTATCGTTGTTGCTTCGTGAATGAATATGCTTAAATGGGCTAAAGAGAGCTTCTAGCTCCGTTGTTGTTATTGATTGGTCAGGCTGGCTTAGCAATGTGCTGGGCGCCATCACGACCGGATTTGGGGTCGTGACACAATATCCTCATCTACCAAGAATAACATAATAAACACATTGAGGTACATCCTTCACATATATTCTTGTAACACCCAAATCCTTTGAAATAATGAATACTACATAAATCAAATTCCAGACTTATAACATATGCGGGGACACTATGGGAACACAATTTCTAAGAAGAGGGATTTTTAGCCATACATACCTCAAATTCACCCCTTAATGATACTATAATGTTCCAATACAACATATGTATGACCATCCATTCACACCCAACCGACAAATCCTATCAAATAATCACCCTTTAAATCTCTACCATAGTTATGTATGTATATGTAGGGAACTTATGGCTTTCAATCACTACACCAAGAGTTATAACACTTAATTCATACTCATATTCCCAAAATATATCAGTATATGTATGTCTAAGGTGTAAGATTTACCTTTTGGAAGATTTCTTGCAAAAGTCTCCGTTGAGTTCTTGAAGGAATTTCATGAAAATCTATGTGTTTTATGAGAAGATTTAGTAAATACTAGTGTAGGAATGATGGAATTTCACACCAAGATAATGGCGATTACATACCTTGAAGATTGGGGGAGTTGATGGTCTTGAGAGGGTGAAAGGAGAACCCTAAGTTCGTTCAAATGAAATGGGTAAAAATGAACCCCGAAATGAGTAATATAGACTATTTCGGGCGCCATAGGTGGTACTGGGTGCTGCTTATGGCGCTGATTCCAGTAGCTCAAAATTCCTGGCGCCACAACTAGTGCCCGGCGCTACCCAGGGCGCTGGTGACAGAAGGGACGCAAAAATGGCCATAACTTTCTGGATACACCTCCAAATGACGATCTGCTTGTTGCATTGGAAACTAGACTCAAAGGGATTTAATTTTATAGGTAATACGATCCTTCAAAATAAGGTATTGTGTGCTGTCATTTACAGATTTTGTCTAATATGAAAATTTTCAACTTGGCTTAGACTTATGCCTCTCCTTAGACCCCAAATCACTTATAATAAGACTTATACACTTATTACCATATCCAATTGATATCCATAATATCAGTAATCCTCATTTTCACACAAAATAAAATAATTGGCCTACCTTGGCACCTCGAAATCTTAAACTACTTAGTAAAACATTTTTTGAGGCTTTACAATTGGCTTTACAGGGCTACCTAACAAAAGCTAAAGAAAGTACCTAGCCTCAGCAGGTGCATCAAGTCGATCTCGACTTTCCATGATGGATGATGCTCTGCAATCAAAGTTATTGAAAAGGAAAAGAAAGTCAAAAGCAAAATTTCGAAAGGCAGAATAAAGTGAAAGGGTCGAAGCCCCACGCGGGTGGGTCAGCATGAAATCGTAAACGTTGAGTCTCTCAATTTGAAAGAGAGATCAATCTTCGGAAATCCAGCAAGCATCAGAGGTTCTCAACTGAGGTTCTGGCCGAGATCGAGTGATCGAGACAATCAAGGCCACAAAACCAACCACCATTTCTAACTGACAAGTTTTCCTTGTTTTAGATTGAAGTAGGTGCATTCCAAGGAAACCATGCAAAGAAGGTGCAACCAAAAGGAAGAGATACGAAAAAGCTAAACACAGGTTTGCAGTGATAATAAACACAAAAGGGAAGTTTTCCTTAAAAATTCTTTCCCGCATTTTATTGAAATAAAATAAAATAAAAGAAGAAGAGAAAAAAAAGAAAAAAAAAAAGAAGAAAATCCCCAAAAAGGTTAGTTTAGAATCCTCAATATCAATCTTTTACTTTTATTTGCCAACATTAGGGCTTCAATCCCCGAGTTGAGCCTTTTTAGACATAGTGCCTCCATTCCCTAGTCGCCTTTTGCCAATATAAGGGCTCCAATCCCTGAGTTGAGATTTTTAGACATGGGGCTTCCATTCCTAAGTCGCCTTTTGCCAATATTAGGGCTCCAAAATCTGAGTAGTGCTTTTCAGACATAGGGCCTCCATTCCTTAGTTGCCGTTTGCCAACATTAGAGCTCCAATCCCTAATTTGAGCCTTTTAGACATAGGGCCTCCATCACTAGTCGCCTTTTGCCAATATTAGGGATCCAATCCCTTTTGAGCCTTTTTAGATACAGGGCCTCTATTCGCTAGTCACCTTTTGCCAATATTAGGACTCAAATCCCCGAGTTGAACCATTTTAGACATAGGGACTCCATTCCCTAGTCGCCTTTTTCCAACTATAGGGCTCAAATCCCCGAGTTGAGCCTTTTTAGACATAGGGCCTCCATTCCCTTATCGCCTTTTGCCAACATTAAAGCTCCAATCCCTGGGTTGAGCTTTTTAGACATAGGACCTCCATTCCTTAGTCGCCTTTTGCTAACGTTAGGGCTCCAGTCCCCGAGTTGAGATTTTTAGACATAGGGCCTCCATTCCCTAGTCATCGTTTTCCAACACTAGGGGAGTTGAGCCTTTTAGACATAGGGCCTCCATTCCCTAGTCGCATTTTGCCAACATTAGGGCTCCAATCCATGAGTTGTGCCTTTTTAGACATAGGGCCTCCATTCCATAGTTGCCTTTTGCCAACATTAGGATTCCAGTCCCTGAGTTGAGCTTTTTTAGACATCCACTCCCTACTCGCCTTTTGCCAACATTAGGGCTCTAATCCTTAAGTTATGCCTTTCTAGACATAGGGCCTCCATTTCCTAGTTGTCTTTTGCCAACATTAGGGTTCCAATTCTCGAGTTCAGCCTTTTAGACATAGGGAGTCCGCTGCCTAGTCGCCTTTTGCCAACATTACGGATCCAATCTTTGAGTTTCCTTTTTAGACATAGGGCCTCCATTCCCTAGTCGCTTTTTGCCAACATTAGGGCTCCAATCCTCAAGTTGAGCCTTTTAGACATACGGCCTCAATTTCCTAGTCGCCTTTTACCAATATTAGGGCTCCAATCCCTGAGTTGTGCCTTTTTAGACATAGGGCCTCCATTCCCTAGTCGCCTTTTGCCAACATTAGTGCACCAGTCCCTGAGTTGGGACTTTTTAGACATAGTGTCTCCATTGCATAGTCGCCTTTTTATAAACATTAGGGCTCCAATCCCTGAGTTGGCATTTTTAAATAAAGGGCACCATCCTATGATCTTTCATTTCTAGGTAGATTCAATCTTATTTTACTTGGTTTAAAAAAAATCATTGCAAATAACTCACAAATTTTTTTTGTAAACACTAGTGCAGAAATTTCGTCCGTTCATTTGTTTTGGTATCTAAACAGGTTCTACCTCAAGGCTCAGAATTGGAGATGACCAAAAGAATAAATATCAATCAAGGATAAGGAAAAGAAGAAAAGAAGAAAAAAAAGCAAATTCAAAGCGCTTAAATAGAAAAAGATGCATACTACTCAAAATTTGAGTGAAGTCACAAACTTCACTTGTCCCAATGCTGAAGAAAGAACCAGCACCTACAGCTTATAAGTATAAAGATTGAGATCGGGATCCACAGCAAAATCAGCTAAGACTCAAGATCAAATTTCAAGATATTTATAGATAGGATTCTTGTAACTCGTAGTTGATAGGTTTAGCTAGCTTAGCTTTTGAGTTTCCTGTTGGTCTAATAAGGAGCTCAGCAAGTAGAGATAGCAGCAACCGTAGTGAAATCAGAGCTTCTTGGTAGTCCCAGCTACCGAAACTTCCAAAACTACACTGACCTGATTTCTTTATAGCGAAGGATATGTAGACAACCTTTGAAGCAAGGTTCATTCAGATTCTTTTCAAAAACGCTTCTCATGGAGTTTCAAACGGGCCAAAGGCCCTCATAATTGCTCATTTTATATTTGCACGACGACTCTTCATGTCTCTGATCAAAGAGGAGCACCTGTGAGCACGTGATTTTTCCCCCAAGTGATTTTCTCCTACATAATTCCAGTAAATAGTTTTTTTCCTTTAATTGTTTGCTATTTTAAGGATTTTGTAGGATATTTATGCATTTAGCCGTGCATGTTAAAGTATATTTAAATCATAAAAAATTCCAAAAAAATATCATGCATTGTATTTAGGATTAATTAACTAATTATTTGCTCTATTAAAACTGAAAATCACTAAAGATGGCCAATTTCCATATTTTTTCCCTTTATTGGTTTTCTCTTTTAATTAAATTAGCTTTTATAATTTTGTAATTAATTAGTTTAATCACACATTTTAGATAATTCAGGATTTTTAACTATTAGAAAAGAAAATAGAAGAAAGAAAAAGAAAAGAAATTGAAAATAAAAGAAGAAGAAGAAGGGAAAGGAATTTATTTTCTGGAAATTGCTCATTTGCTAGTTAAGTAGATCCTTTGTAAAGTGCATTCCTTCCTTAGCAGTACGGGTCAATTTTGATCTCCAAGTCAGCCCAAACGTTTTCCCAAAACCAAGCCCAATCCCCACAAAAACACAGTCCAGCCCCGTCCATACCTAAACAACCCCGTTTTGTAACACCCCATCTCAGCCGTTGGATCTTGTCAATCCAACATCCCAGAACTAGTTTGTACGTCACTATATTACTGTCTGAACCGGGTCAACCCACCCCTAGTCCAAACTCCCTCACTCATCTCTCACCCTCCTTAAGATTAAACCCTAGCCGTCCTTTAATCCCTCACCGCCTCCATCGCAAATCGCCTACCGAAAATCTTCTCCGCCAGTGGCGGTTCTCTATTCAACCCCAAATTTACATCCTTAACTCTACTTCACCTCCTCTTCCCAAATATCTAACTAGTTGTCCTCGAATCCACGCCAAATTTCTCGAATCTTGAATCAAACAAATTCAGCCAAAACCCTAACTCACCAAAAAATCTCCAAATTAACACCATGTGATCTCCAGTCCCCTCTCACCCCTGTATCACCTTTGGTTCCTCAAGAACCCCAGCCAAATGCCATAAATTTTGAATCTCAGAACCATCGAACCCTAATTTCTCCCCTTTTATGATTTTTTCGATCTAATTGATCAAGTGGACTTAAAAACTCCCTTATTTGACTGTTCTCATTAAGAATAATCGAATAATCGAAGTCAAAGTCTGCATTACACTTCAACGGGTTCGGACAAGCTTGTATTCTGATCTAGTGTTCTTAGATTAAAATGTGATAAGTCCCTTCTTATTTTCTTTTCATTGTTTTAATTTATTTGTTTCCTCTCTGGATGAATGTGTGTTTTTCTTTTAACAGCATGTCTAAGAATTCAGACTGATCTTAGATTTATATTTTGATCCATTTTCTCACGCCCCAATTCGAGGACATGACCGGCGCCTGACCAGGTAGCCCCAGTCAAGCGGACCTGGGTGCCTTTCTATCCCATGTGTTACCCCTGTGTTGTTTATTACTCATAAGCCAAAGATCTTACCAATTATAACTGAATTCACATTGTACAACACAACCATACGATTGATTTACTAACAAGTTTACAATTTATATTTACAACGCCCGACATATATATTCATAGGCCATAACCCCACAGTTTACATGTCTACGGAGCCTCTAGGATACAAGGACGATACAATACTTGCCGGTAACAAGGCTCCGGCTATACCTTACACAAATCAAAATAAAGTCTAAAAAAGAGTGGCATGAGCCACGTAGCGCCCCGAAAGGAAAGGGGCTCACCAAAACGGGCAGTGGAAGATGAAGGATGCTACTGCCGATGAGCTGAAGTACCTGCTACTGATTCACCTACAATCATAATACGAATGTAGCGTCCCCGGCAAAAGGGACGTCAGTACACTGGAATTGTATTGGTATGTATGGGCAAACTTTGTCCCAAGTAAACTCAAGCCATTAACAAGAAATCACGATGATAATACGGCCAATGAATTACATCAAGAATCAATTAAGCCAGCCAACCATGTTTTCCACATTTTTCCTCATTTCGGATAATTCTCAACACAAAGCACGTTTAAGATCAACAAGTAGAACAACCACAAATCAACCACGTAAAACACAAGTAGTCAAACAAAGGGGCAATCAGTGCCCCACAGGTTGCAAGCTCTCCTGCTGTCTCCTTTCACAATTTCACATCAATGATTTTATATCAAATTTCAATAGCGATTTCGATCGCTTTCCATCCTTATTACCTCGTCCACCCTTATTACCTTGGCCACCCTTATAACCCCAACCCACACCTTATTACCTCATGTTGCGGCGCGCAACCCGATCCCACCGTACAGTTTCAATCACAACAATTACAAACAACAAATAAGGCATTACACCAAATTACAACAAGTTCAAATAAGCAACTTACAATTTGATTCACATTCTCAAATACTTTTCAAACTGATATCACAACCAAGTTACCATCTTCAAGAGTACACACACAAATATGTTCAACAATTTACCACAATTCAAGTGTTTCATCTCTTTCCACAAGAAACCATATATGCCACCACAACAATTGTTCTCAGTTCTTTACCAATTCCAATTCCCTTGTTATCTTTCAATTCATATTTCATACCACATCACATGTAGTTCAACATCAACTGAATACCCAACAATGATATTGAAGAATCACATACAATCTCTCAAATTAACACACGCCAAACAATTTCACTCATATGGGCGATTTTACAAGAATCAAAATTAGCCATACATACCTCGATTGAGCTTTCCTTAAGTTACTACAATACTCCAAAAACTCTAGCAATTCCAATCTACTATGAGACATAACAAAATTAAACATATATTATAAAGATATTCATGAAACTAGCTCATTTGAGCATTTTATCAAATACTAGTTGCGCATCTTGATTTCAAATCCCCTTTTCAAGAATTTCTTCATTCCCTAACCCTATATTTACTTATTTATGTTCATCAATCTTCCCACAACTCTATTTGCACAAGTATGCATACATAACATTACCATACCAAGAATCATACCTCAATAACACATCTCACAACCTCTACAATACTAACATAACCTAGGTTAGGAACCCATGGCTCCCAATCACCCTCCCATGAGTTATAATGTATGTATCTTACATAAATAATCACCATAGAGTAGTTGGATATGATAGACATACCTCTTGTAGTAAGAATTTTAAGAATCCCCACTTGAGGTGTTCTTGAAGAATTCAAGAATTGGAAGGAAAAACTAAGGAATTTGAAGATTAATCCTTGTTAGTAAAAGTGTTTAAGGGTAGAAATTACTCAAAGAACTATAAAAACCTTACCTTTGATCATAGGGATAAAGTTTGGGATGGAACCCTCTTGAGAGAGCAAGTCATAACCCCAAAAATGAGTTGGGAACACTCTAGGCCGGTCTTTGGGGTATTAAAACTATCCCGGTGCGCGAAATGTTGCCCAAATGCGCGAAGTGTGCAAGCTTCGTGCATTACTTCGTGCATTTTCCTGAGCATTCTGCCTCAGATGCGCGAAGTGTGCGCGAAGTCCATTTCGCGCAGGATTTCGCGCATCTGACACCTAACAAGTAAAATGATCATAACTTTCTGTATACACCTCCAAATGACGAACGGTTTGTTGCGTTAGAAACTAGATGCAAAGGGCTTTAATTTGATAGGTTGATCCTCACACAACTCCTTATATAACTGGAGATATGATCATTCAAAGTGGAGCCTTGTGTGAATCCATTTGGAATTTTGGCCTATTTCGAAAAGTTTCCCATTTGGCGTACACCTAGGCTTCCATTTAGACCTCACATAACTTACCATAAGACTTATACTCATATTTACTAAGTCTAATTGATGTCCATCATATTAATAGTATATAAAAATATTATAATTAGCCTACGTGGCACCACATAATCCTATATTACTTAGCAAAATTTTCTGGGGCCTTACATTCTCCCCCCCTTAGGATCATTCGTCCTCGAATGAGGAGTATAGTCTTTCCCAAACACTTTAACATCACACATCTCTTTTCTAACCTACCTCCAGTCTCAAAATTTTAACTAACTCATAAATTTTTCAAAAATTTTGGCAGAGTTTCCTTTGTAACTAGGCCTATCCACCTGCCAGAGAATCACCAAAACCGTCTTAACCATACATCCACTAATGTACATAGCACCACAATGTATATATCCACAATCCTAATACCAGTATTACAAGCACTACATTAACATATGGATACCAGAACATGGACTGCACAATTTTATATCAAAATACCTATATGGTACATTCCAAGTAAAAACTAACTGGTATTCAATCAAACGAAAGTACTTTCCTTCCACGACACATTTATCCTTCCACACGACATTATCGACTTACAAGCATTGTCATAACACATTCATAAAAATAATATCAACTCCCAAACATGCATAACAAGGATGACAGATAAACATCATGCATAAGATAACTATCCATTGACTTTACCTTTTGATAACTTCCACTGTACAATTTACACTACACTGGATATTGCAATTCATGATAACAACAATAACCCACAATTCCATAACTTGGCATCATACCATCAAGGATGTCAATTCACAGTAAACAAACAATCATGTGTTCATAATAGTCCTTACCAGCCATTAATATAACCGCAAAGGTCTTCATCAACAAGAATATAATTTCATTTCAATCAACAGTCCATATGAAGTCAAGCCATCATAAGTCTTGCTAGTAGTGCATCATGATCATATAGTTCAACCAAGTCAATTTGTACCCACATTTTTTTATCACTATCTTCTTAGACATAAGCATATGGAAATACAAAGTACATGAGGAATAGTTACGGGGAATATCATACACCTATTGCAACCTAATGTGTAATACAGTCATGCTACCTTTATTACCAACTCACATAACATTTTCAGGGGTACACTCACACTAAACCCTTGATGACCCTTAATAGTTACCCTAAGATGTGATACCATAAACTAACCATAACTTTATCTATCCAATATATATGTGATCACACTATGAAGCTTTATCTTTGACTTGTCTGAACTTACAATACCCAATGGATCTAATACAATGAGGAACAACAGAGTTCAAGATCAGGCTGGAGTTCTTCAGGAATCCATTAATGCACTGGGTAGAGTACTTTATGAGGTCGTATACTAAGAGACACAAAATGTTACTACTAACAATACTGACATGGTTAATCACTGTGACTACCTCAATTAATACACAAATGAGGCATAGGAGTAAGTAGTACATGGGAAATAGGAATCATTAAGGAGGAATACTCAAGTACACGAACCACTCATTTTCTAAAGTGTAGGGAAAATCCGTCGACCCTGAATAGGAATACTCTGGCACCTTGAATGTGATATGGGATTCAAAATAACATGAAGTTGAATTACACTCTAACATTACTTGACGCACAAAATCTATGCCACAAGCCTATAAGGATGAAAAGAATTGAACGCTTATGAGATTACCATATTCTAGACAACTTAACACTTCTTGGTAATTGATCATATATGAGGAAACTAAAAATTACGACCATTTTGTTTTCATTCAAGTCAACATGTTCATGATATGTACAAAATTCCAAAGTCATATGATCTCAACCTTTCGCGAGTGAAACTCAATAACTAGGAAATCTTGATATTGGGACAAACTCATGAATTGGTTAGATGGTTCTAATAGTTAACACGACGCTCCAGAGACAAGGCAAATAAAACTCATATCTAGCCAGGAAGGTGAGACACCAAGGGTGGTAAAACTCTCCACACATGACAATGACATAGTCCATGATTCTAGAAGTTGTGGGTCTGAAGAAAACCAAACACAATGAGACAGTGCACAATAATCGCGAAAGGTTTGCAGATGTTCATGATGAGATCTCCATAGGCTTTGACTTGAAAAAGGAAGTGTCATAGTGATACATAGAAGGGAATGTTCTCTTATGGTTATCGTACAAGTGTAGGGAACTAGCACAATGAATTCAGTAAATAAGGAATACAATTTAAAACATTGTGGAGACATAATGAGAAAATAATCATTGGTTATAAGTTGGACACACTTCTACTATATTAACTCCCCACTGCAATACATGACCATGCCACGAGCAACCACAATACTAGGACAAAGTGAGCTACTAACTGCGAGATGTCTCAAGTGGGCACGAAAACCATGGCGACACAAGATATCTATGATGGGGATTGAGGATCTCAATTTTTCAGAGAGACTTTATGTACATGGTGACCATTTCGATTGATATTAACTCATATGATAGGCACTGAGATGTGCATATATGGTACTAGACAGTGAAAAGGTTTCATGATGATATTCACAAGATAGTAGATTGGTTGATCAAGCCATATAATCCACACACAACTAAGTAAGAGAGTGACTCGAGAAGGATTACAAATCTTGAATACTTTGCATGGAACTTGGCACCACATGTACAAACTCTATGATGGTGCATGTATAGGCATAAGTGAGCAGTGTTGTCCATTTAAATAAAACTTTTCTGTAAAGATTTCACTGGGAATAGTACCTTGATGAAAATTTAGGAAAACAAGTGGGAAGTATAAATAGTGTTATAACTCAATTCAGGAACATACTTATAGAGCTCAATTCCATAGGAGGTTGTAAATACTAGAACTGTGATAGGGAGACTTTGTCGATAATACCTCTCATTCAAAGAGTATGCATGTGCATGAACTGTTTTGTAATTTAGATTCTTTTTAAGAACACATCTATGCAAGGACAAGGAAATCATAAGGGTTTAACAAAAAGTTTAAACAATCACCATATTACCAAATAAAATGGATCACATAGTTTTTTTTTCTTTACATAACTTCCATACCTCTAGGCCGCATTTCATAGCCCTTCCATAGGGTTCAAATATAAAATTATTCACCTATGCACTTCAGACAAAAATAAGGAAACCACAATTACGAATCAAACACTTTAAATGATCACCACATTATCAAATAAAAAAATCATGCCATTTTCTCGTATATTTGTCCATCGACACTTTGGGCCACAATTATCACATCATACTTGGTACTAGGCCACATTTCATAACACAGTTTCTTCTTCCCCGCATTTCACAACATTTCTGCATATTTTAGTTCACATCAACCTCATAATGTATTTCATATTCCCTCATGTCACAAGTATCACCAGGTACAATTTCTTTTCGAGTTCTCGACACATTGTCTACACTCTATTTCTCAAAAACATTTGACTTATTTCAACATCTCTATGCATAGAGGACTTCACACAATTTTATTTAATATATGCTCCTTCAATTTCAATTTAAGGCCTTCACATTTCAATACATGATTCATACCCCTTGCACCCATTTTAAGTTGTCAATAATAGCACATTGATCATATTGGAATGTATCTTTCACAAATATCGGGTCACAACACCAATTCATGTAAAGTATCAATCACAGCTAGAGTCCAATATCTAGTCTTACCATATTTACACAATCACTTACTTAATTTCCAAACATCTTTATACATTACCAACAACTAGACTCAATCAATCAAATACCTTTGGTACACGTAAGAACATTTTGGAAGAATCAACCATAACAAGTTTTCACACAAAATTTGTCATCAAAATATCAATTCAAACTTGACTTGAAGTCTAGGCATTTTAGCACATAGTTCACATTCTTTACATATCCTCATCTACCAAGAATAATATACTAAACAGATGAAGAAGTGCCTCCCACATATATTTTCAAAACAATAATTCTCTTAACATAACAAAACGGGTACTGCATCAATTATATTTTAAACCTACAACATTTATGCGAGCACCGTGGAAGCTTAATTTCTAAGAGACGGGGTTTTAGCCATACATACTGATGAAATACTACATGATCTGGTGGTACAGTGACATTAGTAAGAACGAGGGTGCTCTCCTTAACAACAAGTTCTACCAATCACTCCATGACACAACACATTCTCCTAACAAGTCTTTGGGTAATCCACTTGGACTCAATGGTGGGATAAATCCCACCTTACATGATTCAAATTCACAGATTATGGTATTAAAATTACCAATATTGAGAGTAATACTTATAGAGGAAATTAGCTCCCTATCTTGAGACATATCGCATGATCTGGAATATCAATGAAATTGGTAAATTCCTAAATGTCCGTGCAGCCCCCAACTTATATGATGTGGTCGACAATAAACCGATAAGAAAGGCAATACTAGACACGGCTCCGAGACATATTAGGACACTTTAAAACCATAGGCTCTGATACTAAGTGTGTCACGCCCCAATTCGAGGACATGACCGGCGCCTGACCAGGTAGCCCCAGTCAAGCGGACTTGGGTGCCTTTCTATCCCATGCATTACCCATGTGTTGTTTATTACTCATAAGCCAAAGAGCTTACCAATTATAACTGAATTCACATTGTACAACATAACCATACGATTGATTTACTAACAAGTTTACAATTTATATTTACAACGCCCGACATATATATTCATAGGCCATAACCCCACAATTTAAATGTCTACGGAGCCTCTAGGATACAAGGACGATACAATACTTGCCGGTAACAAGGCTCCGGCTATACCTTACACAAATCAAAATAAAGTCTAAAAAAGAGTGGCATGAGCCACGTAGGGCCCCGAAAGGAAAGGGGTTCACCAAAACGGGCAGTGGAAGATGAAGGGTGCTACTGCCGATGAGCTAAAGTACCTGCTACTGATTCACCTACAATCATAATACGAATGTAGCGTCCCCGACAAAAGGGACGTCAGTACACTGGAATTGTACTGGTATGTATGGGTA
Organism: Nicotiana noctiflora; assembly: GCA_032618575.1. Taxonomy (NCBI): domain Eukaryota; kingdom Viridiplantae; phylum Streptophyta; class Magnoliopsida; order Solanales; family Solanaceae; genus Nicotiana; species Nicotiana noctiflora. The sequence continues at coordinate 33,663 of JASVEL010000029.1, read as the reverse complement.
AACTTTATCCCAAGTAAACTCAAGCCATTAACAAGAAATCACGATGATAATACGGCCAATGAATTACATCAAGAATCAATTAAGCCAGCCAACCATGTTTTCCACATTTTTCCTCATTTCGGATAATTCTCAACACAAAGCACGTTTAAGATCAACAAGTAGAACAACCACAAATCAATCACGTAAAATACAAGTATTCAAACAAAGGGGCAACCAGTGCCCCACAGTTTGCAAACTCTCCTGCTGTCTCCTTTCACAATTTCACATCAATGATTTTATATCAAATTTCAATAGCGATTTCGATCGCTTTCCATCCTTATTACCTCATCCACCCTTATTACCTCGGCCACCCTTATCACCCCAACCCACACCTTATTACCTCATGTTGCAGCGCGCAACCCGATCCCACCGTACAGTTTCCATCACAACAATTACAAACAACAAATAAGGCATTACACCAAATTACAACAAGTTCAAATAAGCAACTTACAATTTGATTCACATTCTCAAATACTTTTCAAACTGATATCACAACCAAGTTACCATCTTCAAGAGTACACACACAAGTATGTTCAACAATTTACCACAATTCAAGTGTTTCACCTCTTTCCACAAGAAACCATATATGCCACCACAACAATTGTTCTCAGTTCTTTACCAATTCCAATTCCCTTGTTATCTTTCAATTCATATTTCATACCGCATCACATGTAGTTCAACATCAACTGAATACCCAACAATGATATTGAAGAATCACATACAATCTCTCAAATTAACACACGCCAAACAATTTCACACATATGGGCAATTTTACAAGAATCAAAATTAGCCATACATACCTCGATTGAGCTTTCCTTAAGTTACTACAACACTCAAAAAACTCTAGCAATTCCAATCTACTATGAAACATAACAAAATTAAACATATATTAGAAAGATATTCATGAAACTAGCTCATTTGAGCATTTTATCAAATACTAGTTGCGCATCTTGATTTTAAATCCCCTTTTCAAGAATTTCTTCATTCCCTAACCCTATCGTTACTTATTTATGTTCATCAATCTTCCCATAACTCTATTTGCAATGCATACATAACACTACAATACCAAGAATCATACCTCAATAACACATCTCACAACCTCTACAATACTAACATAACCTAGGTTAGGAACCCATGGCTCCCAATCACCCTTCCACGAGTTCTAATGTATGTATCTTACATAAATAATCACCATAGAGTAGTTGGAGATGATAGATATACCTCTTGTAGTAAGAATTTTAAGAATCCCCACTTGAGGTGTTCTTGAAGAATTCAAGAATTGGAAGGAAAATCTAAGGAATTTGAAGATTAATCCTTGTTAGTAAAAGTGTTTAAGGGTAGAAATTACTCAAAGAACTATAAAAACCTTACCTTAGATCATAGGGATGAAGTTTGGGATGAAACCCTCTTGAGGGAGCAAGTCATAACCCCAAAAATGAGTTGGGAACACTCTAGGCCGGTCTTTGGGGTATTAAAACTATCCTGGTGTGCGAAATGTTGCCCATATGCGCGAAGTGTGCAAGCTTCGCGCATTTTCCTGAGCATTCTGCCTCAGATGCGCGAAGTGTGCGCGAAGTCCATTTCGCGCAGGATTTCGCGCATCTGATACCTAACGAGTAAAATAATCATAACTTTCTGTATACACCTCCAAATGACGAACGGTATGTTGCGTTGAAAACTAGACACAAAGGGATTTAATTTTATAGGTTGACCCTCACACAACTCCTTATATAACTGGAGATATGATCGTTCAAAGTGGAACCTTGTGTGAATCCATTTGGAATTTTGGCCTATTTCGAAAATTTTCCCATTTGGCGTACACCTAGGCTTCCATTTAGACCTCACATAACTTACCATAAGACTTATACTCATATTTACTAAGTCTAATTGATGTCCACCATATTAATAGTATATAAAAATATTATAATTATCCTATGTGGCACCACAGAATCCTATATTACTTAGCAAATTTTCTGGGGCCTTACACATTTTTAGTCTGTTAATCTCTTTTCCTCATCTTTTGCTTGTTTAATTTTGATTTCTGTTTCCTCTTCCATACTTGACTACTTCTGTTTAGCAGCATGTTTAGGTTCCTCTTCTTTGTTTAATTCGTCTTAGTTTCATTCAGCAAATTGCATATGTTTAGATATTAGGATAATTGTTCGCTCTCATTTGCTTCTTGTTTATTGCTAATTTCCTTAATTGGTGTTTGAATGCAATTATTTTTTTTTCTTTTCTTTAGAAAGACAATGCATTGTTCATTCATTAATTAATGTACTTTTAGCCTTAAATATTGCATCAGCACTTCTTTTTGGATCATTTCAATTTACATTTGTCCTTTGTATGAACATTAGTAGGACTTGAGGGACCTAAGTAAACATAAAAGGACCTAGGTAAAACTGAAATAAGTGATAACCTAAGGGGTAAAAAGGGGTTCTTACTTAGGCTAAAAATCAGCAAGTTCTAGAATACAACATACATGTCCTTATCCACTGGTTTTGGATAAGGAAAAAGGACAGACAGACAGCTATAACAAAGGAATGTAATATTAGGGAAATTTAGAATTTAGGGTAACATATTCCCTTTTTGATACCATTTTTGGATACTCTATATAAAGAAAGCTTTCCCTCATTCTCACACAGATTTGGATCATCAAAAAATTAGTGCAAAAAGCATTCTTAACTCTGAAAATTTCAGATTCCAAAATTCTAAAAACTCAAAAATCTTTTTCTCATTTCTCTGATTCCTTACAAGTTGAAAACGTGGTTTGAAAGAGGAAGTTTCCTTAGTTTCTTTAGATGAATCTTTTGGTTTGAAGCTGGTTTTGAGTTTGTTTGAAGTCTCTAGGTTATTTTTGGCTTTATTGTTGCTGGTTTGCTGGTTTATTTCTGAAGTCTGGGTTTCCACTTCTCTTCTGACTTTCTTGGCTTTTATTTGGTCATTACTTTAGTCATATTTTCAACTTCAAGGTATATACAATTCTCCTTTATAATGGAATCAATTTATGTGTTTAAAATTTGTATTTTTGTTTATTTAGCTGATTGTTGGGTACTCGGTTTGTGAAATAAGACTGGTTTTAGAAGACAAGTATGTTATATTATAGTGATACCTGATTGTTTGAAACATAAAGCTTTCAGAGATGTATGAATAGATAGGGGTATGTATGTATTTGTGAACCCATGTCCAAAACTCTTTGCTGCAGTTGCACAACAGGGATGTGAATCTGACCTTCCAAATGATTAGATTTGCACCCGTTCTTTTTTAGTGCAAAACAATTTAAATTTTATTCAGTGAATATTCATACTGTTTGCACTCTCCGAGGGTACCACAAAAAGGGTAGTGACCTTGAACATTTTCCCTTCCCCTCTAAATCATTTTCCCTTCCCCTCTTTCCTCCTCTACTGAAATGAGAACCCTGGATTAAATCATGATTTTGGAGATCTTTGCATGCTCATATGGTTGACCTTGAACATGGTTAGACCTATGGACATTATTGTCTTTCCTTTACTCATTTTGGTATTAGGACTAACTTGGAAATGTTGTAAGTCCCTTCCTAAAGATGCTTTTATGAATCAGACCCATTTCCTATGGTCAAATTCACAGAAATCTTGGCTTACTCAAAGTTGGAGCAGTAGTTGTTTAGAAAGTTATCTTTAAGAAATTAGTTTATGGCAATCATGTAATTTATATTTTTGCTTTTACTTAGTTTCTGGATCTGTAATAAATTTGACTGGACATTATTAATTCATGAATTGATAAATGTAGTTCCATATAGTATATTCAACTGTTTTCAAAGGTAAACTAATGGTTTGGTTTAGAAATTTCGTTATATTCTGGGTATGTAAGAATTGAAAGGGGCCCATATGATTTTAAAAGACTCAACTCCACATTTTTTTTCTAATTTTGTGTATGTATTGTGTCAATATAGTTCAGACCCATTTGTTCATAACATTGAATGGGCCAGGCTCATAGCCAGGCCCAACTCTATATTCGTTTGAGCTGATGCGAAACTGATAGTATTAAGAATGTCCAAAAATCTCCAGAAAATACAACGTAACTTCCCAAAGATCTGGGGTCACGAGCCAAGAGCCTCTATCAGAATATCAGTCAATACTATAAATACTCTACAAGTCTAAGAGTACGCGGAATGAAACAAGTATTAACAGAGTAACAAGGGGCAGTGTCGGGTCCTGCGGACGCCAGGCAGTTACCTCGACAATCCCAAACGGAGCTCTATGTCAGCTTCAAGCTCAACTAAGCTTCCAAGTACCTGAATCTGCACATATGGTGCAGGGAGTCGAGTGAGTACTTCCAACTCAGTGGTAATAAAAGTAAATAATGCTGAGGGAAAGAAAACCACACAAAGCACTATCTCATGCTATAAAATACAGAATCATCTTTTAAACCGCAGTACACTTTCATGATATCCCCTTTTAACATATTTAAGAAGATTATTTAAAAATCTCATTTTAACATCTCTTCCTTTCATTATTAATAGTTCAATACCTGGGTACAACCTCAAACAGTGCAAGTCTGCACTCAAATCAGCCCCTTGGGCTCAACACTCGTTAACAATTTCCATCAGGGTATCTAGTCAATAAGGCAGATAACACATGTATGCCAGTAATGTATGAGTGCTAAATGTCATGCCACGTAGTACATGTAAAGCCAATATATGTATGCAATGTAATTGTAAGGCCCCGTAAAATAATCGTGCATAAAACCTAGTAGCTATGGTGTCATGGTCCGAATAAATGTGTTAGGAATGCGTAGAATTCTTCGCGGCGAGTTTGCGAGCTGCGGTTCGGACCCTTGGTAGTGATTTAAGTTTCAAAAATGTAGAAAATTAATTTTTCCGAAAAATGTCAAATATGCGGTCAAGAATGCGACCGCAAACCTGACATGCGGACCGCATTCTTGCCGCAAAACATTCCAGAGAGTTTCCCAAAAATCGTGTCAAAAGTGCGGTCGATATGCGATCGCATGTCAAATCTGCGGTGCACTTTGCGACCGCTGATCAAACATGCGGACCGCATTCTGGCCGCATTCCTTAACAGAACCTGTGTAAAATTTGGGGCAATTCTGCGGTCAATATGCGGACCGTATGTTGATTCTGCGGTCGCATAGTGCACCGCATAATTGACCCCGGCCCAGATTTTTGTAACATTTTGACCCGATCTCTTCTTTAATATAACACACTTCTTCTTCATTTTATCATATCATCTTACTAAAATTAGAGAGAGAAGAGACGGTTTTTAGAGAGAGAAATCTTTCATCTTCAAAGATTGTTCCAACCATCTTAATTCCAAGGGATCTTAGGGCAAGGATTCAACTTCCCCAATCTTTTCAAGGTAAAAACCCTAACAATTTTCTTTGACTTTCAGTTTTAATTTGGGTAAAGAGAGGTTTGCATATAATAGCTTTTAAAAATAGAATTTTTACACTCATGCATGATTATTGAACTTGATTTTTAGTAAAAAGAAGTGAGTAGAAGTAAGAGTCTTCAAGAACAAGGTTAGCAAGAGTAAGATAGCATGGGTAAGCATAAAGTAGGAAGTTAACGGAAGAAAACTCACCACCAGGTATGTATGGCTAATTTTGATTCTTGTAAAATCGCCCAAATGTGTGCGAATTGTTTTGGCATGTGTCAAATTGAGAAATTTTACGTAATTCTTTGATTTTGCTTGTTGAGCATTTGATTGATGTTGAACTACGTGTGGTGCGGTATGAAATATGAATTGAAAGATAAAAAGGTAATCGAGATTGGTAAAGAATTGGGAACAACCATTGTGATGGCATATTTGGCTTATTGTGGAAGGAATTTGAAACACCTTAATTGTGTTAAATTGTTGAACATGATTATGTGGGCATTTTCGATTTTGGGATACTTGTAACTTGGTTTTGATATTGGCTTGAGAAGAAATTGAGAACATGAACCAATGTGTAAGTTGCTTATTTGAACTTGTTGAAATTGTGTGTAGTACCTTATCTGCTGTTGTTTGAAATTGTTGTGTTTTCAACTGTAAGGCGGGGTCGTGTTGCGCGCCGCAACGTGGGGAAATAAGGTGTGGGTTGGGGTGATAAGGGTGGCCGAGGTAATAAGGGTGGTCGGGGGCAATAAGGATGGAAAGCGATCGAAATCGCTATTGAAAATTTATACAAAAATCAATAATGTGAAATTGTGAAAGGAGACAGCAAGAGAGTTTGCAACCTGGGGAGCACTGATTGCTCCTATGTTTGACTACTTGCAATTTATGTTGTTGATTGGTTGTTTTTCCATTTGTTGACCTTGAATGTGCTTGTGTTGAGGCTTATCTGAAATGAGTAAAAGGTGGAAAACATGGTTGGTTGGCTTGATTAGTTTTAATGTAATTTAATGGCTTGAGTTTACTTGGGACAAAGTTTGTCCATACATACCAGTACAATTCAAGTGTACTGACGTCCCTTTTGCCGGGGACGCTACATTCGTGTTATGATTGTAGGTGGATCTATAGCAGGCATTTCAGCTCATCGGCAGTAGTATCCTTCTCCTTCCACTGCCCTTTTTGGTGAGCCCCTTTCTTCCTCGGGGCCTTGTGTGGTTCATGCCACTCGGTTTAGATTGCATTTTGGTTTTGTAAGGTATAGCCGGAGCCTTGTTACCGGCAAGTATTGTATTTCCCTTTTTGTATCCTAGAGGCTCCATAGACATGTAAGCTGTGGGATTGTGGCCTATGTATATGTATGGGGCGTTGTAAATATAAATTATGAACTTGTTAGTGAATCAATCACATGGTTATGTTTATGCATTATGAAATCAGTCATTGTTGGTAAAATATTTGGTTAATGAGAAACAATCAACACAGGGTTAACGCGTGGGAATGAAAGGCACCCAGGTCCGCTTGACTGGGGCAACCCGGTCAGGCGCCGGTCATGTCCCTCGATTTGGGGCGTGACAGTAATGCATATGACGCTGTGGTGTACAGCCCGATCCATGCAAAGGCGTCCGCGCTCGCTGTGGGGGTTCAGACTCCGGAGGGGCTCCTAGAGCCCAAGCGCAATATCAATATCACTCCTGCTGCAGCGTGCAGCCCGATCCATGCATAGTCATGAATGCATATAAGCACATTGGGCAACAGTATCATATATGCTCACAGCTAAAATGTCATCAAAATTGTGTTCAAGTTTTTCAAATCTTATAAAAATGCTGAGTAGCAAAATACCATTTTAAAACCTTAAACTGAGATTAAATTATGCACAGTATTATCAAGACAGTGATACCAATCTGAAGGATTCAAATATTTGGCACGAAGCCCAAAACATGATAATTAGTCCAATTCATGATAGTTAATATCTTTATTCGGGTGTCTATTAAATTTCAAGCAATTAGGTAGTATATTTATTTAAGTGGAACGGACAAAGTCACAATCCATAATGGTGCTCTACCCCACGACCGTTATTCGGCATGCAAGTCACCTCAATACAGCACTAGGATGTGCAAGTTCGGGGTTTACAAACCCTCAGGACATCATTTACAAGTATTACCCAACTCGAACCGGCAAAACTCTAGCCCGCGATGCCTTAGCTCCTCAAACCGGCGTCCATGCATGTCGAAAATAGCCAAAATCAGTACAAATATATCAAAATAGGCTAATGGAACAACACACAATCAAAAACAATCGGAATACATGAAAAATCTCGAATCTAGCAAAACCCGAGCCCCAGGCCCGCTTCTCAAAAAATTACGAAAATTATATTTTCAAAATCCTTATCTTGCCACGAGTCCATACATATAAAGTTTATCAAAATTGGAATCCGTTTTCACATTCAAATCGTCAATTTTCTATTTCCCAGGCTTAGGGCAAAAATCCTCCATTTTTACACCTCAATTCCTCCATTTTCAGAGATTTAATCCATGTTTTATCAGTATATTAACATAGTTTTGGGTCCAAGAGTTCTTGCCTGATGATACATCTCAATTTCCTCCACAAAATCACCAAATTCGCCTCTATGTTCAAAGTGCCAAATGACTTATTGCTTCTGAAATTTCGAAACAACACTATTCTTAAAACCCCAGGTGTTTTCGCTTCTGCGGCTACAGTGACGCTTCCGCGGCTATAGTGCCGCTTCCGCGTGTCCGCTTCTGGGGTCATTGAGTCACTTCTGCTACTCTTACTTGAACCTTATACTGCTTTTGCGGTATTATTTGCGCTTCTTCGTTGTCGCACATGCGACAAATCTCCCGCTTCCGCGAAACCTCCTATTCCACTGACTGCCGCTTCTGCGGACATATGCCTGCTTCTGCGGGCCCGCCTCTACAAAAAGGCATCTGCTTCTGCTGATTCTTGCTGGCCACTCCCAGACTCACATCTGCGATGATGCTACCGCTTCTGCGGTTCTTCTTCCGCAGAAGCGGAAACTACTGCTGTAAATTCCATATCAGCAATCCAACTTCCAAATTTCCTTCGTTTAATCAGCCGAACTCATCCCGAGGGCCCCGGGACCTCAACATTAAATAAAAACCCACTCTAAATAATCATACGAACTTGTTCCAATCATAAAAACATACCCTTAAACACACGAATAATCAAATTAATGTGGATTCAAGCCTAAGTTTCAACTAAAACTTCGGAAACCAACATCAAATCAAAAGTCTGACCAAACGATGTCCGAATGACCTGAAAATTTGAAGACATATCCAAAATAACCTAACAAAGCTACTGCAGCTGTCAGAATTTCATTCTGACTCCCGGATCAAAATCTTACCTATCGACAGGATTTCGCCAAAATTCGAACTTCGCCAATTCAAGTCTATTTCTACATCGGACCTCCGAATTCAATATTGATCACTCTCCTAAACCACAAATCATCCTCGAAGCTATCCGAACCATCAGAATTTGATTTTGAGCCCTCTAACTCACTAGTCAACACCCGGTTGACTTTTCTAAACTATTCCTTCATCAAAGAGACTATTTGTCTCAATTCCAACCAAACATGATACGAATTGATTCAAATTCACCAAACACGTATATTGAAACATGAACAAGCATATAACAGGGAAAACGGGGCGATAACTCACGTGACAACGGACCGAGTTGTCACGGTTTTGATATATTACGTCAGGACAACAAATGAAAACTCAAAATAAATTTCTGTGGTTCATTCTTTAGGTTTCCTTCTTAAAGAAAGAATCAAAAAATATTTTTCTCTTCTAGGATTTTTCCTTAATATATTATTTATTTCAAAAGGAAAAAAAGAAAAAAAAACATGCCCGTTTAGCTTGAGTTTAGAATAGGTCATAGAACATTAAGTCCAGAAAATTTAAAAAAAAATGATTTGCTTCTTTCATTACTCTTTTCTCATCACAGTAGTCATTAAGGTAAAAAATATAAAAAGAGAAAAAAAAAGAGAATGTTAGTTTGTTTACGTTATTCCTGTTTTTCCAGAACAACGCAAAGATCTTATTCATGCGGGGTCATGATACGTAGGCAACGCACATAGGGTTCGATCAAATCATTATTTTTTATTAAAAATAAAAAAAGAGGAAAAATGGGAAAAGAGAAAAGGAAAGGAAAAAAAGGCAGAATTGTGGGATGTGAGAAATGAGAAGGAAGAAAAAGAGCGATAATTAGAAAGAAAAAAAAGGAAAGAAAATGAGTTAACTAAGAAGTGCAAAGAAAGAAAAGAAATGAGAAGGTTGAAATGCACCATTGGGATGATTCCAACTAACCTTTGTACCCTCGAAGTCATTTAAGAACTGATGACTGTGGCTAGATGCAATGCACATAAAGTGAGATTATTTTATATTAAATGCTCTAACGCTAATGTAATGGCATCATTTTGTTATATTAATAGAAGAAGGTTTGTTGGTTTATGGTTTTAAAGTGGTAACTCTTCTCTACAACACAACGTCAGAGGCAATGGAAGACAACAATAAAACTGGGTATGTTGATACGGGTGCCCGAAAGCAGTCGGTGGAACAGAATACTGGTTTGGCTGATGAGGCAAGCATGTTAAGACAACATTTGATGGACATGTATCAGGCCTAGATGAATGGGAATGCACCACCCCGCCACCACCTAGCTTCACAGATGCTACCCATATCCAAGCTCCGGTCATGGTGCCGGACGATCCTCCATACTCCCCAGATACACCCGCTTGTCACAGTTTTCCCAACTACCCTAGTTGCTCCATCACTTATCCTCCAATTACTTCTCATCAAAATTTTCCTCCTGTCATATCCGCTATCCCCAACAATGAATACCCGCTCAAATCTTGTGATGCCCGATATTACCCCTCTGCGGTTGCCCACAAGTTTCCCAACTCCTATAGGTAGGGCCCATGGGATGAGCCTCATGCCGAAAATGAAAAGTTCACAGGAAGAGAAGCACGAGATAGGGTACCCGGGAGGGTGAAAGGCATAGGACAGTCCTTAAGGGACAAGCAAGAAAAGGGAGACCATGGTAGCATGGCTTACAAATAACTCTCTGCGTCCCCGGACGTTCGCCTGCCCGCGGGGTTCAAAGTACAAAAATTTAACTTGTATGATGGACATGGAGAACCTGTAGCCCACCTGAGGGTCTATTGCAATGAAATGAGAATTGTTGGAGAGAGAGATGACTTGTTGATGGCATATCTTAGTGAGAATCTGATTGGGGTGGCTTTGGATTGGCATACTCGTCAAGATGTTGGTAGGTGGCATACATTGGGTGACCTAGCTCAAGTTTTGTACGATGATTTTGATACAAATCAGGCGTTACTCCAAATCACTCCTCCCTGAAAATAAGTGGGAGAAAGCTTTAGGGAGTTTGGGCTCAGACAGAGGGAGCAAGCTGCTCAAGTCAGTTCCCCGATTGGTGAAGAAGAAATGGTTGAGCTTTTTCTACAAGACCAGGGGCCTACCTACTTTAGTCATTTGATCCCGGCCTTGGAAAAGCCTTTAAATGATATGTTAAATAATGGGGGAGTTAGTAGAATAAGGAATCAAGTCTGGTAAGATTGTCAGTTGTTCGAAAGACATTCAGCACGTCCCGATAACCTTGCATGAAGAAAGAGTAACAGAAAAGATGATCCAATGGGTTTTTTCGATCGACACTCCCGGCCGCGACATCGTCCCCACGGATATCCTTGTGCACCAAATGACCCTCCCCGATGCTACTTCTCTCCATAGAACTTCCAAAGTCGCACACTACATTCCCTGTAACCAGCTCCACAAAATGCCTATCTACCCCCACGAACCTACCAAAAACATCTTGGATCAGGTTTTTGGCCCAATCAAGCATTTAAGAAGGAGAGGTTACGGAAGAAGAAAACCTTCACTCCGTAGGGGGAATCATATGTCAGTTTGTTCCAAAGGTTGAAGCAATTGGACATGTTGAGCCGATTGAGATAAAAATGCCAAACCCTCTGTCAAAGAAGTTTGCTTTTTCTCAAAGGTGCGTATATTGACCAAATGCCCCGGGGAATGACATAGAGAAGTGCTGGAATCTGAAGAAACCAATTTAGAAGCTTATTGATGCAGGCGACATTGTCGTGCAAAATCCGGATGCAATAAACACTAGCCAAAGTCCATCACCTATGCATAATGAGACGTATATGGTGGGCATGATTCATCTTGAAAAGGAATGTGAGAATTCTTCTGGGAGCCTTGGAGGTCCAAGGGCTACCAAGCTTTCAGCACTATTAGAGCTTCATCTTAAGAATAAGCCGGCAAAAGGAGTCCAAAAGTAGTTTGCTAAGAACAATCTGATGAAGACTTGTGAAGGTCCTAGTATTGTTGATGTTGAATTTAGTGGCTAAGATGTTGTGCTTGGTAATTAGGAAGACGCTGCATTTCATGGTTAGCCAGAGATGAGTTTTTGGTGGTTTATTTATGGTCATTTATGTTGTTCGGGTTATTTCAGGGTTGTAATCCGGATATTGTCTTTTGATTCAAACCCTTCTATCCTTTCATTTTGCCTTGTTTGTCTAGTCGTAGTAACTCATTTAATATTGTCTAGGTTTGTACCCCAGTTTATTGTGCTTGTTTTGTTGTCCAAACTCTTTCACCATCTATCTAATACAATTCTCTATTTTCTACTATTTCTAGTAATTTCTTTTTAGTTCTCTTCTCCTCTTATAGATCTTTTCATGCTGGTTCTAGTGACATGACATGCATGCGTAATTCTTGGCCTGAGATCAAAAATTTAGTTTAGTCATAAAGCAATGAAACAATTTTGAAGATGACAAGGGCACTTGAGGAAAATAAGAATAGAGTTGAACACTTTGAGATCATTTGAAGCCCAAACCATGTGAAACCGGGGCAGATAGAACATAGAGAAGCCCTATTGAGATGCGTCCTGCCATATCAAGTTGAAGCCAAAGGCAAGTTTGACCAATTGTTAGGGGTCGTTCATGGTAAGGAAAGTGAGAATGTTTTCCAATAGTGCTTTGTATTCAACAGATGTAGAAGGAAAATGTGCGAGTATAGTTACCAATTCTAGTACAATCAAGATGTTACAAATATTTTCGTTGGTTTGTTTAATTGTGTTGTTTGTACTTGACATGTTTTGAAGATTGGAATGACATAGGAATTTTTTTCTGTTATCTAAACATCTTATCCTTTGTTATACCTTTGAGAATTATTTATTTTCTTTCATACCCCTCTTTTGGAATCAATAGCGAAGTTCAGAAACACAAGCGTAAAAGATAAGTAAAGAAAAAGAGAAAGAAAGAATGAAAAGAGAGAGAAGGGAAAAAGGAAGAAGAAGAAGAAGAAGAAGAAGAAGAAAAAAGAGGGAAAATAGAAGAAAAAGAAAAAAAGGAATAAAAGAAAAAAAAAACAAAACAAAAAAAGAAGAAGGCAAAAAAGAAAAGAAAAGAAAAGAAGAGAAAATGGAAGAAAAGGAATGGAAAAATCACGACAATAAAGTAATTTTTATGACATGAACTACGTTCGACTTAATTATGAAAGGATACGTAGGCAGCCTCTCTCTAAGGTTTAGTCACACCAAAATAAAAATCCAAAAGTCTGCAAGAAACAAACTAGGACAGAAGTTGTGGTTGCTGTGAGAAATCTGATTCCGAAAATTATAATTTTGAACCCATGATGAATTGTTTTGAGCCTTTGATACCCTTCTTTCTAACCCTATCCAAAAGCCCACGTTACATTCCAAAGAAAGATATTCTGATCAGTCTTTGAGAGATGCCAAGTCAAGCAAGTAGAGGTGATTCCTGTCACGATCAATACTTCGCCTAATAAGGGAAACGAAAAATGAAAGAGTCTTATTGATAAAAGCCCTCACGGCTACTGCAAGGCGATGAAAGCTGAGAGAAATAAAAAATGAGAGAGTCTTATTGGTGAAAACCTTCACGTGCACCATGAGATGACTGTAGGGTTGGAAAATATTCTGTTACACTCTGCGGTAGGAATGCGGTCTGCATAGCAGATCTGCGACCACATTTTTGATCGCAGAATCGACATTTTCTGGAAAATTTTATTCTTTCAATTTTTAATGCTTAAATCACTACCAAGGGTCCAAACCGCTGTGAGCAAGCTCATCGCGAAGGATTATATGCATTCCTAACACATTATTCGGACCATGACACCACGGGCTACTAGGTTTTAAGCACAAAACTTTTATAGGGCCTTACTATAAATTATCCCATGTGGCGACTCTAACTTTTTGAAATAATATAATCACATTTCGATTGTCCTTTAATTTGAAAACTCCCTTTATTATACTCTTTGGGGGTGTAGTGAAAAGGAGGTATGACTGCAACAAACGGACATTGATTCAGAAGAGGATGACATACTTGATGAGATTGTCCAAGAAGTTGAGAACTTTGGGAACAGACCTAAGTCCAACCTGGACGAGACTGAGATTGTTAACCTGGGAGACGCAGAAAATGTCAAGGAAACATGAATCAACATTCACTTATTGCCATCAGAAAAGGAAGCATATATAGAGTTTCTAAAGGAATATGACGACATATTCGCATGACCGTATGATGACATGACTGATCTGAGTACGTCTATGGCAGCTCATAAACTACAAAATGACCCAACGTGTCCACCAGTAAAGCGAAAGCATAGGAAGCTCATGCCTAATATGAGTCTGAAAATCAAGGAGAAAGTCACCAAGCAGATCAAAGATAAGGTTCTCAAGGTGGTTGAGTACCCAACATGGTTAGCTAATATTGTGCCAGTACCAAAGAAGGATAGGAAGGTCAGAGTTTCTGTCGACTACCGGGATCTCAACCGGGCTAGTCCGAAAGATGATTTCCCTTTTCTGAATATACACATCCTGATTAACAATTGCACCAAGCATGAGCTACAATCATTCATGGATTGCTTCGTTGGTTATTATCAGATCTCGATGGATGAGGAAAATGCTGAGAAAATAGTTTTCATTATGCCGTAGGGAGTGTATTGTTACAAGATGATGCCATTAGCCCTAAAGAATGTAGGAGCCACCTACATGATAGCCATGACTACCATTTTCCATGATATTATACAAAAGGTGATAGAGGCATATGTGGACGATATTATCACGTCCAGAAAGGTCACTGATCACATAGAAGATCTGTGAATATTTTTCAACAGATTGTAGAGGTACAACCTGAAACTAAACCTAGCAATGTGTGCATTTGGAGTTCCTGATAGGAAGTTTCTAGGGTTTATTATGAGCAGCTGAGGAATAGAACAGGATTCGTTGAATGTCAAAGCCATTCAAGAATTACCACCGCCAAAGAATAAGAAAGACGTGATGAGTTTCCTAGGAATGTTGAACTACATCAGCATGTTCATAGCACAGTCTACAGATATCTATCAGCCAATCTTTAAAATGTTAAAGAAGGACGCCGCTACCAATTGGACCGACAATTACCAAAAGGCCTTTGATAGAATCAAGGAGTACCTATCAATAGCACCAGTCTTGGTCCCCCTCAAACTAGGTAGACATGATAAAGCTTTCGGTTGCGTTCTGGGACAACATGATGAAACAGGGAGAAAGGAACAAGCCATCTATTATCTCAGCAAGAAGTTCACCTCGTACGTGGACAGGTATTCTCTGTTAAAATGCACATGTTGTACTTTAACCTGGGTATCTCAGAAGTTAAGATATTACTTCTGTGCCTATACTACATATCTCATATCAAGGATGGATCCTTTGAAGTACATCTTTTAAAAGTCCATGCCTACTAGTAAGCTATCCATGTGGAAAATCTTGTTGAGTGAGTTTGACATTGTCTACGTAACTCAGAAAGCGGTCAAGGGACAAGCACTGGCAGACCACCTCGCTGAGAATCCCGTGGATGGAGAATACGAACACTTGAAAATGTATTTTCCTAATGAAGAGGTATCATTCATAGGAGAAGACATTGCAGAATCCTATGACAGTTGGAGAATGTTCTTCGATTGAGCAGCAAACTTCAAAGGAGATGGCATAGGAGCCGTCTTGATATCACAAACCGGAAAACATTATCCAGTGTCCGCCAAGCTCAGGTTTCCCTCACCAATAATATGGTCGAATATGATGCTTGCATCTTAGGACTCAAAATGGCCATTGACATGAGCGTTCAAGAGCTGTTGTTACTAGGAGATTCAGACTTACTTATACATTAGGTGCGAGAAGAATGGACAACCAACAACTCCAAGATACTCTTGTATCTGCATCATGTACATGAATTGAGAAAGAGGTTCACAAAGGTGGAATTTCGACATGTTCTCAAAATCTAAAATGAGTTCGTCGATACATTGGCTACCATATCATACATGATACAGCATCCCAACAAAAAATTTCAATGATCCTATTATGGTGAAAATTCATAATCAATCGGCTTATTGTGCCCATGTTGAAAAGGAAGTAGACAGAAAGCCTTGGTTTCATGATGTCAAGGAATATTTGGAAAGGGGATAATACTCGGATCTTGCCAATCATACTCAGAAGCGCACGCTTCAGAGATTGTCCAATAGCTTCTTTCACATCAGAGGAATCTTGTACAGGAGGACTCCTGATTTGGGATTAGTAAGGTGTGTCGATGAAAAAGAAGCATCCAAGCTGCTAGAGGAAATTCATGTTGGGACCTATGGTCCGTATATGAACTATTTTATTTTAGCAAAGAAGATACCCCGGGCTGGTTAGTTTTGGATGACCATGGAGATAATTGCATCCAGTATGTCCAGAAATGCCATCGTTGTCAGATTCATGCAGACATGATAAGAGTGCCTCCGAGTGAGCTCCATACAACAAGCTCACCATGGCCACTCGCCGCTTGGGGAATGGATGTTATTGGACCAATCGAGCCTGCCGCTTTCAATGCACAAAAGTTTATCCTAGTAGCAATTAACTATTTCACCAAGTGGGTCTATGTTACGGCCCGGATTTCCCACAATTGGGATCGTGATGGTGCCTACTCGTGGTAGATATGCAAGCCAATTTACTCACCATTTTCATTAGTGTAACCATCATGTTGTTAATTTAATAGCATAAACAATAATAATAACCATAATTGTGGAAGTCTAATTTTATGAATCTGAAAGAAATGCGAAATACTCAGCAACATCCTCTACCTAAGATTTGGTGTCACATACTCATGAACCACTAAGAATAAACTACATATAATGGTCTGAAAGAAATATAACAGTTGTCTATCTTGAAACAATGAGACTACAGTATAAATGTAAAGCATAAGAAGAGACGCTGGGCCTGTAGATGCCTGCAAGATACCTTAGTCCCGTAGTAATAATATCCTGCTATCGTACTACTGCTGCTGCTCAAAAAAACCTGGAACTGTGCAAAAACGCACAGAAGTGTAGTATCAGCACAATCGACCCCATGTGTTGGTAAGTGCCTAGTCTAACCCCGACGAAGTAGTGGTGAGGCTAGACTGGACACCACATAAACCTGTGTAGTTATAAAATATACAGCGGAATATCGAATACCAATAACTCAACATCAAGGGAAGGGGAACATGCTACGGGGAAATACAATTAAATAGTAATCCAAAGTAACAACCAAAAACAACTTAATTCCACAGTGAAACAAGAATAAAGATTCGGACATAACCACAGATGTCAACAACTGTTGCAGAGTGCCACCTGTTCCATAATTACCATTGTTGTGACGTGCAACCCACTCCACAATTAGCATTATTATGGCGTGCAACCCGCTCCACATATCACTATTGCGGCGTGCAACCCGACCCAAATTATTTATCATTTATCATTGCTGCGGCGTATAACCCGTTCCTCAATATAATTTAACAGTCTGAGTCCCCAAGCAACAGTCAAAATCAAGGGACACACAGCAGACAAATATATAGCAAACATCTCGGCAAGGGAGTACAATTAGCAGCTCAATGATCCCGGCAAGGGAGTACAACTAATAGTTCAATCATCCCGGCAAGGGAGCATAATTAATAGTTCAATCATACCGGCAAGGGAGAATACACAATAAATATTCACGTCCTGGCAAGGGAATAATCAATAACGTTTCCTTTTTCTTTACTTTCTGCATCTTAAAATTCACTTTACTATTCCGAGCCACACTCGAAAGAATTTAATGATCATTTACTATTCACACGTTAATCACAGTGTATCGACATTCTCCAATAATATGGAATTCATATCATCAGGATTCACGGTCATGCTAGACACCAATGTATAGATTCTCGTCACCATGCCTATACATAATACTCGATCACATTGAAATTAGCAACAAGACTAAACTCTTATTCCCTCAAGGTAGTGTTAGACCAAACACTTACCTCGAAGGTTTACTGCCAACTCAGTCCTCAAGAAATGCCTTTCCTTTGGAATTTCGCTCCAATTCAATTGTATATATACACAATTTATTTAATATCATCAACACTACTCAATAATCCAACCCAATTGCCTAATTAAAGTCCTTTAAATATTATGTCCAAAAATTGTGAAACCGACCCTGGGCCCGCTTGGTCAAAACCCGAGGTTCGAACCAAAATAAATTCACCCATACTCCCATGAGTGCAAATATATAATTTGTTTTAATATTCGACCCCAAATTGAGGTTAAATTACCCAAATTCTCAAAACCATAACTTTGCTCAAAACCCATGATTTCTACCTTAGTTTCATGATTTAGGCTTAGAAACTTGTTAATTACTGAAGGAAAAGTGAAGGAAATAAGCAGAAGATTACTTACTCAAATGGTCTTGAAGCTTGGGGGCTTTAATGGCTTCCTAGGGCTTGGAAGAGAAGAAGACTCGTGATAAAAAGTGAAAAATTCCGAGCTACCGATTCTTTATCATTTCAAAAAAACTCACTGAATGAATTATTTCAATGCGTTTGCAACAGAGGGGTCAAGTTCGCATTGAAGGGAAAACTGATGCATCGCGATCACGGAAATGGGAATGCGATCGCGTTGAAGGAGATCTGGGGGCTATGCAAACAAGTGAGGGAGAGTGCGTTCGCGTTGAAGGAAGTTACAAGGGTCAAACGTTAGCTTACGCGATTGTGTCGTATGGTACGCGAACGCGTAGAAGGGAGAAGCTGGTCTTTGCGAACGTGGGGATTGATCCGTGAATGCGATGTGAAAAATATCAAAGCAATGCGATCGCGTGGCTTAGGCCGCGATCGCATAGAACAATTTGCTGGGAAGCAGTTGCAGAAAACCTACTGGATTCTCAAGTGCAAAACACCCCAAACAACCCCTGAAATCACTCCCGAGCCCTCGGGGCTCCCAACCAAACATACACACTAACTCAATATCACCCTACGAACTTGCTCGAGCGATAAAATCACTAAAATAATATCGAATAAATTTCATTTCAAAGTTCAAACTTCCAAATTTTCCATTTTTTGTCCGAAACACATCAAACGTCGTCCGTTTTCAAACGAACTTTACAAGAAGCTCTTAAACAATATATAAGACTTGTACCGGGCATGTGAACAAAAATACGAGCTCGATACCATAGTCTTTCGATCAATTTTGATTCTCATTTTCCTTAATAATTTCAGAAAAATAATTTAACAGAAAATTTTTTTACTCAAGTTCTAGATCTCGGATTTCAACTCTAGGCACATGCCCGAGTCCCATATTTTTCTACGGACCTTCTGGAACAATCTAAACTCGGGTCCAGGTCCGATTACCAAAAATGTTGACCAAAGTCAACAATAATCATATTAATATTAAAATGATTCAAATTTTTCACCTAATTCACATATTTCTACATAAAAAAATTTTGGCTACGCGATCGGATTGCACACACAAATCGAGGCAATATAAAATGAGGTTTTCAAGGCCTCAAAGCGCAGAACATATGAGAAAAATAGGTGATGAACCTTTGGGTCATCACATCCTCCACCTCTAAGACAATCGTTCGTCCTCGAACGGATAAAAGAAAGAACTACCTAAGTCTGGGAACAAATGTGGATAATGGCTCCGCATATCAGACTCGGACTACCAGATCGATACATCAGGAGGCTGACCTTTCCACTGAACATGCACTGAAGGAAAGCTCTTTGACCTTAACTGTCGAAGCTGCCGATCTAGAATAGCCACCGTCTCCTCCTCGTAAGATAAATCCTTGTCCAACTGGACAGTGCTGAAATCTAACACATGCGTAGGATCACTGTGATACCTCTGAAGCATAAATACATAAAAAACTGGATGCACGGCTGATAATCTAGGTTGAAATGCAAGTCTATAAGCCACCTTTCCCACTCGATCAAGAATCTCAAAGGGACCAATATACCTAGGGCTTACCCTTCTTTCCGAACCTCATCACGCCCTTTATAGGCTACACCCGGAGCAATACCCACTCACCAACCATTAAAATCAACATCTCGGACCTTACAGTCTGCATAACTCTTCTGTCTAGACTAAGTTGAATACAGTCTCTCCTAAATAGTCTTGACATTATCTAAGGCCTCCTAAACTAAGTCAGCACCCAACAACCGAGCCTCTTCCGGCTCAAACCATCCGACTCGAGACCGACATCGCCTTCCATACAATGCCTCATATGGAGCCATCTGAATGCTGGACTGGTAGCTGTTGTTGTAGGCGAACTCTGCTAAAGGAAAAAGCTGGTCCCAAGAGCCTCCAAAATCAATAACACAGGCTCGGAGCATATCTTCCAAAATTTGAATAGTCTGCTCGGACTGACCATCCATATGAAGATGGAATGATGTGCTCAACTGAACTTGTGTGCCTAACTATTGCAGAACCGCTCTCCAAAAGCATGAGGTAAACTGCGTACCCCTATCTGAGATGATGGATACCGACACCCCATGAAGGCAAACAATCTCCCGGATGTAAAACTCTGCTAACCTCTCAAATGAATATGAGACTACTACTGGAATGAAATATGCTGACTTGGTCAATCTATCAACAATGACCCAAGTAGCATCAAACTTCTTCTGAATCAACGGAAGTCCAGTAATGAAATCCATTATAATCTGCTCCCACTTCTACTCGGGAATCTCAATTCTCTGAAACACACCACCATGCCTCTGATGCACATATTTGACCTGCTGACAGTTTAAGCATCGAGTGACATACGCAATAATGTCCTTTTTCATCCTACGCCACTAATAATGTTGATGCAAGTCCTGATACATCTTCTCAGTGCCCGGGTGAATAGAATATCGAGAACTATGGGCCTCCGCTAAGATCAACTCTCGAATCCCATCAACATTGGGCATACAAACTCGCCCCTGCAATCTCAACACCCTGTCATCACCTAAGGTTAGCTTCATAGCACCTCCACGCTACACCGTGTCTCTTAGGACACACAAATGGGGATCATCAAACTGCAATTCACGAATATGCTCTAATAGAGAAGAACGAGCGACCGTGCAAGCCAACACTATGCTAGGCTCAAAAATATCTAATCTCACAAATCGGTTGGCTAAGGCCTAAACATCTAAAGTAAGTAGTCTCTAGCTGACCGGAATATAAGCAAGACTAACCATGTTGGTAAACTTTCTACTCAACTCATCAGCCACAACATTAGCCTTACCTGGGTGATATAAGATAGTAACGTCATAATCTTTCAGCAACTCTAGCCATCTCCTCTGCCGCTCATTCAACTCCTTCTGCTTGAACAAGTACTCAAGACTCTTATGATCCGTGTATACCTCACATGCCACACCATATAGATAATGCCTCCAAATTTTCAATGCATGAACAACCGCTACCAACTCTAGGTCATGAACCAGATAATTCTTCTCATGGATTTTAAATTGTCTCGAAGCATAGGCAATAACCTTGCTATCCTGTATCAGTACCGCCCTAGGCCCAGTACGAGAAGCATCACAATAGACTGTGTAAGGCCCTGAACCCGTGGGAAAAATCAACACTGGTGTCGTAGTTAGAGTTGTCTTGAGCTTCTAAAAGCTCGCCTCAGACTCATCTGACCACTTGAACTGGGCACCCTTCTTTGACAACCTAGTCATCGGGGCTGCAATAGAATAGAACCATTCTACGAACCGACAGTAGTAACCTGCTAACCCCAAGAAACTCTGAATCTTGGTCACTGAAGCTGGTCGAGGCTAATTCTTGACAGCATCAATCTTTTTTGGGTCCACCAGAATACCCTTTAGTGATACAATATGACCAGGAATGCAACTGAACTCATCTAGAATTCGCATTTTGAAAACGTAGCATATAGCTGATTATCCTTTAGAGTCTGAAGAACCACTCTGAGGTGTTTCTCGTCCTCTTCCTGGTTGCGGGAGTACACCAGGATATCATCTATGAAGACTATCATGAACAAGTCTAGATTAGGCCTGAACACTCAGTTCATCAACTCCATAAATACTGCTGGGGCATTGGTCAACCCAAAAGACATGACTAAAAACTCGTAGTGCCCATACCGAGTGCGAAATGCTATCTTAAGGACATCAGACGCCCTAATCTTTAGCTGATGGTAGTTAGACCTCAAGTCTATCTTTAAGAACACCCTTGCTCCCTAGAGTTGGTCAAACAAATCATCAATCCCCGGCAGTGGATACTTATTCTTTATCGTCACTTTGTTTAATTGTCCGGTAATCAATACACATCCGCATCGAACCATCCTTCTTCTTCACAAATAACATCGGTGCACCCCAAGGAGAAACACTAGGTCTGATAAAACCCTTCTCTAGCAAGTCTTGCCACTGATCCTTTAACTCATTTAGCCCTAACAAGGCGATACGATATGGTAGAATAGAAAAGGGCTGAGTGCTCGGAGCCAGATCAATACAAAAGTCAATATCCCTGTCGGGTGACATACCTAGCAGGTTTGAAGGGAAAACCTCGGGAAACTGCCATATAATAGGAACAGAGTCAATAGAAGGAACCTCTCCGCTGGAGTCATGAACATATGCCAGATAAGCTAAACACCATTTCTCAACCATGCGCCGAGCCTTAACGTATAAAATAACATTGTAGGTAGCATAACTCGGGGTCCCTTTCCACTCTAGTCGGGGTAACTCTAGTAGAGCCAAGGTTACGGTCTTGGAGTGACAATCTAAGATTGCATGATACAGGGACAACCAATCCATCCCCAATATAATATCAAAGTCCACCATATCTAACAAAAACAAGTCAACACGGGTCTCAAGACCCTCAAACACAACCACACAGGAACGATGCACCTGGTCGACTACTATAGAGTCACCCACCAGCGTAGACACATAGACAGGAATGTCCAAGGCATAGCTAGACATATCTAGGCAGGGTGCAATATAGGAAGACACATATGAATATGTTGATCCAGGGTCAAATAGTACTCAAGCATCTTTATCGTAAACCATAATGGTATCTCTAATCACAACATCTGACGCCTCTACCTCTGGCCTGGCTGGAAAAACATAAAATTGGGGATCAGCACCACCTCCCAGAACTATGTCTCTGGGACGGTCATCCACCGACTGACCTCTACCCATGGTGGGATGGCCTATACATCTACGGTCTCGACCTCCACCTTTATGATCCCTACCCTCGCCCCTGGCTGGCTGGGTAAGTTGTAGGTCAGCTGGTGCCTGTATCATGGGGTGAGGACCCTGTTGCTGTGTCTGTGCACCCCTCAAACTCGGGAAAGCTCTCCTGATGTGACCGTATTCTCCACACACATAACACCTTTCAGAACGACGAAACTAGCCATAATGGCCCGAATGCTCTCCACGAACACTCTGAAGAGGTTGTGCACTGATGAGCTGCTGATATGAATATGCTCACGAAACCCACGATTACCTGAACCACCCTGTGAAGCCTGGAGGGCTGACTAAAAAGCTTTGGAAGATTATACCCTATCATAAGAATCCTTGCCTTAAGATGAGGCACCATTTAATCTGCCAAAATGACAAGGCCTCTTGTCCGACGCATGACCACCTCCCCGAGTAAGGGCCATCTCAACTATGTAGGCTGCGTTAGCCACCTCCTGAAAGGAAATGTCACTACTAACTCTGGTAGCCATCGGAAGAAGGATCGGCTGAATCAATCCATCAATGAACCTCCGGACCCTCTCCCGTTCTGAAGGGAGTATCACACCTACATGGCGTGCCAAATTCACAAATCTTGTCTAGTACTGAGTAATTGTCATGGAACCCTGCTGGAGGCGCTCAAACTGCCTACGAAGTGCTTCCCGCTGAGTGACGAGGAGAAACTTCTCCAAGAATAACTCTGCAAACTGTTTATATGTCAAAGTTGGGGACCTTACTGGTCTAGATAGGCAGAAATATCTCCACCAAGTCTTGGCGGATCCTGCAAGCGTGAAAGTGCAAAAATCAACCCCGTTGGACTCCACTATACCTATAGTTATGAGAATCTCGTGGCAACTGAATATAAAGTCCTGGGGATCCTCCGATAAAGCACCGCTGAAGGTGGTGGTAAAAATCTTGGAGAACCGATCAAGTCTCCATAGAGCATCAGAAGACATGGTCGCTCCATCTCCGGCATGACTTGTAGTGCCTGTCAAAGCTGCCACTGCGGGCTGAACCACTGGGCCTGAGTTTGGGGAGCTAGTGACTCCGGAGTACGCATAACAGGAGTCTAAACCCCTCCTCTAGCCTGAGAAATGGCTGGTGGTACTGGCAGTAAACCTGCTCTAGCAACACTGTCCATTAAGCTTGCTATCCGGACTAGAGCGTCCTAAATATCCGGTGTAAACATGACCCCTCATAGGACCTGAGCTGGGCCCACTAGAGCTGCTGGGGCTGGAACCTCCTCACCATTTTCAATATGAGGCACCACCTCTAGAACTAGTGCTTGGGGCTGAGCTCTGCCCCTACCACGACCTCTAGCACGACCTCGGCCTCTGCCCCTCGTAGGAGCTACCTCAGGCTCAGACTGCTGATCAGCGGATGAGGAAGCGCGTGTTCTCACCACCTCCAAAAGAACACAACAGAAATTTAACTAGCATTTGAGGAACCAAATCGCATGACAAGAAAGAACAAATGAAAGCTTTTTTTTATAACTCAGTAGACTCTGGGGAACAAGTACATACGTCTTCGTACCTACGCCTCAGAGTCTACTAAGTTTGTTCGTGAGTTATGAGACCTATGTAACCTAGAGCTCTGATACCAACTTGTCACAACCTGAATTTCCCACCATCGGGATCGGGATCGTGATGGCGCCTACTCGTGGTAACTAGGCAAGCCAATTTACTCACCGTTTTAATTAGTATAACCATCTTGTTATCCATTTAATAGCATAAACGATAATAATAACCATATTGCGGAGGTCTAATTTTATAAATCTAAAATAAATATGAAATACTCAGCAACATCCTCTACCCAAAATTTGGTGTCACATATTCATGAACCACTAACAATAAACTACATATAATGGTCTGAAAGAAATATAACAGTTGTCTGTCTCGAAACAATGAGACCACAGTATAAATAAAAAGCATAATAAGAGACGTCGGGCCTGTGGACGCTTTCAAGCTACCTCAGTCTCGTAGTAATAAGATTCTGCTATCGAACTACTGCTGTTGTTGCTCAAAACCTGGACCTGTGCAAAAACGCACATAAGTGTAGTATCAGCACTACTGACCCCATGTGGTGGTAAGTGCCTAGCTTAACCCCGGCGAACTAGTGACAAGGATAGACTGGACACCACATAAACCTGTGCAGTTATAAAATATTCAGCGGAATATCGAATACCAATAACTCAATATCAAGGAAGGGGGAAGATGCTGCGGGGAAATACAATTAAACTGTAATCCAGAGTAACAGCCAAAAACAGCTTAATTCCACAGTGAAACAGGAATAAAGATTAAGACATAACCACAGATGTCAACAACTGTTGCAGCATGCAATCCATTCCATAATTACTATTGTTGTGGCGTGCAACCCGCTCCACAATTACCATTATTGCGGCGTGCAACCCGCTCTACATATCACTGTTGTGGCGTGCAACCCGACCCATATTATTTATCATATATAATTTATCATTATCATTGTTGCAGTGTGCAACCCGTTCCTCAATATGATTTAACAGTCTGAGTCCCCAAGCAATAGTCAAAATCAATGGACACACAGCTGACATATATATAGCAAACATCCCGGCAAGGGAGTATAACTAACAGCTCAATCATCTCGGCAAGGGAGTACAGTTAGTAATTCAATCATCCCGGCAAAAGAGCACAATCAATAGTTCAATCATCCTAGGAAGGGAGAATACACATTAAATATTTACGTCCCAACAAGGGAATAATCAACAACATTTCCTTTTTCTTTACTTTATGCATCATATAATTCACTTTACTACGAGCCACGCTCCAAAGAATTTAATAATCATTTATTGTTCACACATGAATCACAGTGTATAGACACTCTCCAATAACATGGAATTCATATCATAACGACTCACGGTCATGCTATACACCAATGTATAGATACTCGTCACCATGGCTATACATCATACTCTATCACATAGCAATTAGCAACAAGACTCAACTCCTATTCCCTCAAGGTAGGGTTAGATTAAACACTTACCTCGAATGTTTACAGCCAACTCAGTCCTCAAGCAATGCCTTTCCTTTCAAATTTTGCTCCACTTCAATCGTATGTATACACAATTTATTTAATATCATTAATACTACTCAAAAGTCCAACCCAATTGCCTAATTAAAGTCCTTTAAATATTCTGTCCAAAAATTGTAAAACCGACCCTGGGCCCACTTGGTCAAAACTCGAGGTTCGAACCAAAATAAATTCACCCATACTCCCACGAGTGCAAATACATAATTTGTTTTATGATTCGACCTCAAATTGGGGTTGAATTACCCAAAATTCTCAAAACCCATGATTTCTACCTTAATTTCATGATTTAGGCTTAAAAACTTGTTAATTACTAAAGGAAAAGTGAAGGAAATAAGTGGGAGATTACTTACTCAAATGGTCTTGAAGCTTGGTGTTAGCACCATAATAGTGAAGGAAATAGAAAATTGTGTGATTGGTACCAAATCCTTTGGGATTCCAGTTCCAGCGACATCCTAGTGTTAGCACCATAATAGTTCAACGCTTGACCCATTGGAAGCTCTTTCTTGCTTTTGCTTTACCAGGCTTTTTCCTCTCCACAACTCTCAAGTCTCTCGTCAAGTAGCCACCTGCAAAGTCAAGGATAAGCATCTCCGTTCATAAAAACACAATTCACAAAGGCTCGTGATGCAAAACAAGTGTGAGCTCAATTACAACTACACGGCGTTACAACAATATAACCAACCTTTACATCTTCCAAACTAAAAATGATAAGAATGAAAAAATAAAAGAGTTGACAAGAGAAGAGCCCTACAAAAAATATTTAGGTGAGAAGCTACATGTAGCAAGTATTACCTTCTCTGAGGGGAGGCCGCAACTCTGGGTCCCAATTCTGCAATGCCCTGCTGATGCCTAGCTGAATTGCACCAACTTGACCTGATTTGAGCATATTTGTTATCCAAAACCGCATGTAGAACAATTTAAGACAACTAGGTAACGGCTTAAAATACACCAACTGAATGAAGGACATCACTTCACACATGGAGAGAAGAAAAAGAGCTCCAGGTCGTACCTAACCCTGGAAATATCTATAGTACTCGTTCTTTTCTTTTTTACCTCTTTTTCTTCTCCTCCCCCCTATTTTTCATTCTTATCATTTTTAGTTTGGAAGATGTAAAGGCTGGTTATATTGTTGTAACGTCGTGTAGTTGTAATTGAGCTCACACTTGTTTTGCATCACGAGCCTTTATGAATTGGGTTTTTATGAACGGAGATGCTTATCCTTGACTTTGCAGGTGGCTACTTGACGAGAGACTTGAGAGTTGTGGAGAGGAAAAAGCCTGGTAAAGCAAAAGCAAGAAAGAGCTTCCAATGGGTCAAGCGTTAAACTATTATGGTGGTAACACTAGGATGTCGCTGGAACTGGTATCCCAAAGGATTTTTAATGGCTTCCTAGGGCTTGGAAGAGAAGAAGACTCGTGATAAAAAGTGAAAACTCCTGAGGTACTGATTCTATCTCATTTTAAAAAAAGTCACTGAACAAATTTTTTCTATGCGTTCGCAATAGAGGGGTCGCATTCGCATTGAAGGGAAAACTGATGCATCGCGATCGCGGAAATGGGAATGCAATCACGTTGAAGGAGATATGGTAGCTACGCGAATGCGTGAGGGAGAGTGTGTTCGCATTGAAGGAAGTTACAGGGGTCAAACTTTAGCCTACACAATCGCGTGATATGGCACGCGAACGCATAGAAGAGGGAAGCTTGTCTATGCGAACGCGGGGATTGATCCGTGAATGCGATGTAAAATATATTAAGGCAGTGCGATCGTGTGGCTTAGGCCGCGATCGCGTAGAACCATTTGCTGGGCAGCAGTTGCAGAAAATGTACTGCATTCTCAAGTGCAAAACACCACGAACCACCCCTAAAATCACTCCCGAGCCCTCGGGGATCCCAACCAAACATACACACTAACTCAATATCACCCTACGCACTTGCTCGAGCGATCAAACTGCTAAAATAATATTGAATTCAACGAATCAAACCTCAAGACTCATAAATTTCATTTCAAAGTTCAAAACTTCCAAATTTTCCATTTTTAGTCTGAAACACGTCAAACGATGTTCGTTTTCAACCAAACATTACAGAGAGTGCTTAAACAATATATAAGACTTGTACCAAGCGTCGGAACCAAAGTACAAGCCCGATACCATAGTCTTTCAATCAATTTTCATTCTCATTTTCCTTGATAATTTCAAAAAAACAATTTAACAGAAAAATTCTTTTACTCAGGTTCTAAACCTCGGATTTCGACTCCGGGCACATGCCCGAATCCCATATTTTTCTATGGACCTTCTGGGACAATCCGAATTCGGGTTCGGGTCCGTTTACCAAAAATGTTGACCAAAGTCAACTATAATCATATTAATATTAAAATTCTTCAAATTTTTCACAGAATTCACATATTTCAACATAAAAAATATTTTGCTACGCGATCGGACTGCGCACGCATATCAAGACAATATAAAATAAGGTTTTCAAGGCCTCAGAATCACAGAACAAATGAGGAAAATAGGTGATGACCCTTTCGTTCGTCACAGTCTAAGCAGCATCTTACAAAGCAATGACTAAGAAAGTCGTGATAGACTTCGTCCGCGACCAAATTGTTTGTCAATTAGGTATTCCAAAGTCAATCATAACTGATAATTGTCACGACCCAAACCCTGGTCGTGATGGCGCCCAACACAATGCTAGGCAAGCCCGACCATATTATCCCTTAAACCAGCCAGTTATTAATTCCAATTAATCAAATTAAACTTAAATAGCAAATGATCATATCAGGTGATAAGGGAGATAGTAAAAACATAAAAAATACGGTCCCAACCATATCATGGTGTCACGAGACTGAGCCTCTATAGAATAACATCCTAATACAAACAAGTCTAGGCAAAAGAAATCAACAAGATGATAAAGAAGGAGAAAAGAGGCTCTGCGGACGCTGGCAGCTACCTCGTAATCTCCACAAAAGTAGACAAGGATCAGCAGCTACAATATCTCAACTGCTCTCGGGCACCTGTATATCTGCACAAAAAGTGCAGGGGAGTGGGGTGAGTATATTTCAACTCAGTGAGTAACAATAATAAACAATAACTGAAAATAAGAACTCCGGTACTATCACTAAACAGTTCTAAGGCAACCCCCACAGATTAGTCATCACTATAATGAGTACTCTGATCTCCATTCCACATCTATCTCTACAAGATCCCACACTGATCAAACCCTCACTCGTACCCCTACGGTGTACGGCCATCTCAATATATGAAGACACATACATATGTCTATAATGTATAAGTATTTAAGTAGGTAATATGGTATGAATAAGTATAATGTTGCGGCGTGCGGCCCGTTCCAATACATATACCGCTGCGGCACGCGGCCCGCTCCATTTAACGTCGCGGCGCTCATCGGGGGTGTATACGGACTTCGGAGTGGCTCACTAGGCCCAAGCGCTATTATCGCTGCGGCGTGCGGCCCGATCCATGCATGTATTGCTGCGGCGTGCGGTCCGATCCAATATATATATATGTATATATATTTATCTTGAAAACGGCGCGTAGACCGATCCCATAATATACACCGGCGCTCACGGAGAATGTGTGCAGACTCAGACCTCGAAGGGGCTCCTACAGCCCAAGCACAATAATACTGCAGCGTGCAGTCCGTCCCACATGTATATTACATGTATATTACTGCGGCGTGCCGTCCGATCCAATATATGTACTGCTGCGGCGTGCAGCCCGATCCAATGTATATACTACTGCGGTGTGCAGCCCGATCCAATATAGGTATATATACAATACCTCACAATGGGTCCTCGACCCTATCCCAGTCAATGTATGCTTGGCCCCTCAGGCCCAATATGATATATCTCAGTGGGTCCTCGACCCTAACTCAGTCAATATAGACCCGGCCTCTCAGGCTCACTCAACTAGAATAGGGAATTCCACCACGGGTAGTATCTTTCAAAGTACACATCTAGTACTGGCTTGTAATATGCTATACAATTGTAATTACGGCTGAGTGTATGTTCCCAACATGATATAAGGATCACCTAGCTCTATAGGTTCCCTAATACTCTACAGATTGCCACGAGGCCCCAAACATGGCTATTAGCCCAATTGCATAGTTAAAATCTCATTATAAGTCATAAAACACAGTATTCTATTAGCCGGGAAGGACCAAGTCCGAACCCCCAATCACAATGTCACCACGCCAGTCATAGAACGCGTGTCTCGTCTCAATAGAGCACTGTGAAGTGCTAGAGCGAGGTTTCAAACCCTCAGTACATTGTTTACTACTACCACTCATCTCGAACCGGTAGAAGCTTCAATCCGCCTTGCGCTTGCCTCGCAAATCAATCTCCTCGGATGGCAAATCTGCTCAAAATCATAGAGAATGCATCAATATATGCTACTTTCACGCAATTCATTCGAAATAACCCAAATTGTATCAAAACCCACAAAGTTGTCAAAACCTGACTTTTGGTGCGCTTCTCGAAAAATTATAAAAGTTACATATTCGGAACCCTCGTCTCAATACGAGTCTAGGCATATCAAATTTACCAAATTCGGACTCAATTTGCCCGCTCAAATCGGTATTTTTCTACAATTTTAGGCCTAGGGCTAAAACCCACATAAAATCATCCATTTTCATAGAAATAATCCATGATTTCATGATAAAAGCGTGTAATTAAACCACGAAACTTACCTCCGACAATATCCCGATGATCTTCAACTATTTCCCTTCACTTCCTCTCTCTAGGCTTCAAAAATGGGGGTTTATGAAATTAAACCCGTAGTGAAATGTTTCTGGACTTAAACTCACTGCCAGGCATTTTTACCTTACGCGATCGCAGCACTGGGCTCGCGATCGCGATGCACAAAAACCTGGGCTGCCAACTTTCCTCTACGCGATCGCGTGAACCTGGACGCGATCGCTGTGCTCAACCCAGCGACCCTACGCGTTCGCATCAAAAGGATCGCGGTCGCACTGCTTAAGAACACGACCTTACGCGATCGCATCGATATCCTCGCGATCGCGGTGAACAAACACTCAACCTAACGCGATCGCATCACTCCTCCTGCGATCGCGAAGAACAATCTCCCAGACCCACTTTGATACACTACGCGATCGCGTGGCAATGGCCGCGATCGCAGAGAACAAATAACCTGCAATTTTATTGCAGCAATTCCAGCAGTTCCTTTGGCTCAAAATGGTCCGTTTGGACCCCCGAATTCATCCCGGGGTCCCCGGGACCCCAACGAAAACCACCTACATACTCCAAAACACGATACGAACTTGTTCCAAGTATAAAAACACCATCCTAAACATCAAAATCACCAATTACACACGGATTCAAGCCTAATTTTCTTCCAAACTTCCGAAACCGACATTCGATCAAAACCCCGACCAAACGACCTCCGAATGACCTGAAATTTTGCAGGCACATCCAAAATCACCTAACGGAGCTACTCAAACTTTCGGAATTCCATTCTGACTCCCGGATCAAAATCTCACCTACCGTCCGGATTTCGCCAAGATTCAACCTTAGCCAATTCAAGCCTATTTCTACAGCGGACCTCCAAATTCAATTCCGATTGCTCCCCTATGTCACAAATCACCTCCCGGAACTAACCGAATCATCAGAATCCGATTCCGAGCCCTCTAACTAAATAGTCAACTCCGGGTTGACTTTCCTTATTCAAGTTTCCTTCAAAAAGGCTATATGCCTCATTTTCAATCCAATTCACTCCTAACTCCCCCGATAGGCTCTAACACTGATATAAAAGCATGAAACATGTAATTACAACATAACAAGGTGGTAATTCCCGTGATGACGGGCCGAGTCATCACATTCTCCCCCTCTTAAGCAAACGCTCGTCCTCGAGCGGGTCAAGAAACATACCTGAAGTCTCAAACAAGTGAGGATATCGGCTCCGCATCTCCCGCAAACCATCTACATGTGGCACGCATATACGGCCCTACATCCTCAGAACACCATCACTGTCGATAGTCATATCTCTAGCATCATTATGCTGCACTCTGTCCTTAAGGACAAGCAAATGTGGGTCATCATACTGTCGACCCCTGATGCGATCATATAAGGAAGATCGACCAACAACACAAGCCAACACTTGACTCGGCTCCGAAATATCCAACCTCACTAGCCGATTGGCTAGGGCCTGAACATCGCAAGCAAATGGCCTCTCCCCAACTGGGATGAAAGCTAGGCTGCCCATACTAATCGCCTTCCGACTCAAAGCATCGGCCACCACATTGGCCTTCCCCGGATGATACAAGATAGTGATGTTATAATCCTTAAGCAACTCCAACCACCTCCGCTGTCTCAAATTAAGGTCCTTCTGTCTGAATAAGTGCTGAAGGCTGCGATGATCCGTGAACACCTCACAGGAGACACCATATAGGTAATGCCTCCAAATCTTGAAAGCATGAACTATGGCTGCTAGCTCCAAATCATGAACAGGGGTAGTTCTTCTCGTGGGGCTTCAACCGACGAGAAGCATAAGCAATGACCCTACCTCCCTGCATCAACACACGACCAATACCAACTTCGAGGCATCACGATACACGGTATAAGGATGCGAAGGCGATGGCGAGAATCAAAGCGGTGCTGTGGTCGGTCTTTGTCTTGAGCTTCGAAAGCTCTCCTCGCGACTCCTCGGACCATATGAAAGGAACACCTGCCGAGTCAATCTAGTCAAGGGTGAAGCAATAGAAGAGAATCCATGAACGAATCGGAGATAATACCACGCCAATCCCGAAAGCTACGGATCTCGATAGCGAGGTCGGTGCGGGCCAACTACTGCATTGCCTCGACGCTTCGCTCGGTTCTACTCGAATACCATCACGGGACACCACGTGCCCTAAGAATGCCACAGACTCAAGCCAGAACTCACATTTGGAGAACTTGGCATACAACTTCTCCTCTCTCAATCTCTACAACACAATACTCAAGTGCCGAGCATGCTCCTCCTGGCTACGAGAGTAGACTAGTATGTCATCAACGAATACGATCACAAATGAATCAAGATAGGGCCTGAACACATTATTCATTAGATGCATAAATGCTGCTTGGGCGTTGGTCAACCCAAAAGACATCACAAGGAACTCATAGTGACCATATCTGGTCCTGAATGCAGTCTTCATAATTTTGGACTCTCTAATCTTCAACTGATGGTAGCCTGAACGAAGATCAATCTTCGAGAACACCTTAGCTCCCTGGAACTGATCAAATAAATCATCAATACGAGGTAAAGGATACTTATTCTTCAATGTAACTTTGTTCAGTTGCCTGTAGTCAATGCACATCCTCATGGATCCATCCTTCTTCTTAACAAACAGGACTGGTGCACCCCACGGCGACACACTCGGCCGAATGAACCCCTTGTCTAGGAGTTCCTGGAGTTGCTCCTTCAATTCCTTCAGCTCAGCTGGTGCCATCCGATACGGAGGAATAGAAATAGGCTGAGTGCCTGGCACCAAATCAATCCCAAAGTTAATATCCCTGTCCGGCGGCATGCCCGGCAGGTCTGAGGGAAACACATCAGGAAAGTCTCACACAATGGGAACAGAATCAATACTGGGAGTCTGGGCCTCCACCTCCCGCACAAATGCTAAATAAGAGAGACATCCCTTC
>JASVEL010000028.1:0-192424 GCA_032618575.1 Nicotiana noctiflora | reverse complement strand
ATGGCAAAAATAGAGACTTTCAGGCAGTAAAAAGAAGGATCTGTGACCTTGGTAGTATAGTCACTTGTTCTATTTTCCTTTTAGGCACCAGGTTATACTGGACCTATTCTCGTTACTAAGATTTGGAAGAAGAGGCCACCTACGGTATGTGATCCATCCCTCAGCGCTGTCTGAAATGCTTTCAGGATTTAACTGAATGGCTCACAAGCTTAAAGAAAATGGTTGTACGCATTTTCTTTTTTGGCATGAAGAGTGAAATTGCTTGTACGTTTCAAACTCTTTGGTCCAGCATAACTTTTGTGATTCTCTATTTTCTAAGTATTGCTTTTATTTCCAGTAGCTTTTGCTCATGCATGTCTATATATTAAACACAGCCTTCAAAAGCGTCTCACTTGCAACCCGTTTCTTCTTTTTTCTCTTTCTACATTAACAGGTCATTGATAATGCACAGCACAGCAGACACCAAATATGACTATGTAAGTAGCGTGCGATTTAATAGCCATGGAGATTCAAACTGAAAAGCGGAATAAAAAAAGACAGTCCCCAATTTCTAGACCCACCAGCTACTCTGTCCAACACCCTCTTAATGGTATCATATTCATAAGTGAACATATAAAACTTATATCGAACTGGTGCAACTAACTGTCAATTCTCCTACTTAAACTGTCCATGCAGCAGATGTCTATGTTCCTCGCAACGATAAAATATGATTGAAAGCACCATGTCTAATACACTATTTAGTGTTTAGCAGAATTAATAACCATGGAGATGAAAATTGAAAAGTGACAAAAAATCAAAAACACAGGGAAAACCAAAGAAAAATGAACGGGGCAGCAAGACAACTTATGCAACTTGAAACATGATAGATAATCAGGCATATATCATCACATACCCTGACTTGCTTCAGGCTCTTCAGCTCTTCCACCCCGTGTTTCTGAGTCTCAGACTGATCAGATGCGATACACAATGAGTATATGACATAAGTACTAAACACTAGAGAAACTTGCACCTATACATGGACAAAGACAACACCAACCTTAAGTCTCTGTTCCAAACTATGTTTATCACAATATGCTTTATGCTGCAGCTTGCCACCGTTAGTTCTCATGATCAAAAAGAAGCCAGCACTTCTAGCACAAGAGGGATGGAATGTGCTCTGACAGTGACCATAACTACACTGCAAGTAATACAGTAGTATTTAAAAAAACAAACTAAGTTTAACACAATTTCAAAATGCGAAAAAAGCCCTTTCACATCTTTTACCTTAGTGCATACACCTTTTCTCCGCTGGCATACGAGGCAGACATCATTACCCTTGGGGACAGTTGCCTGCCATTATCACAATGATTGATACGGTAACTATTACATAGACTATGCAATTCCAGCTTTCCAGAACAAAAGACAACTGTATTGAGCAAAAGACATTCTTAATTCTGCTAAGCACGTACCATTCCCTCTATTTGTTGTACTTGCCCTCTTCTGAAAGTTGATTCAAAGGCCCACTACAGAACAAAAAGAAATTAGTGCACTCATCAGTGCAGCAAAGTAAATAAAACTAGTGTGTGATTATAAATAGCTAAACATGAAGATTGCATTTTACTTCAGCACAGAAGGCATGAACCCATTGACCATCATTTGACTTTCTAAAAGCGCCAGCAGTACCACCACATAACCCACATTCTGCAATAAAACAAGGTTTCTCCTTCTCCCAAAGATTAGAAGCTTGAGCTCCAGAGGCCCCAGATGACAATAAATCCGCGCATAGTTCACAATACCAAGGACCTGTTGAGTTTCTTACACTTCGATAGCAATCCAAGTGAACAGCAACCTATGAACAAGGATAATTTGACTCAGGAAAAGATTTTAAAAGGAAGAATAGGAATGTAGTGCTTCCTACCTTGCAGCTGGTACAAACTAGGATGGGATTTAAAATGGTCTCGGCCCGTCTGCAAACATCACAAGTTCTGGCATGGTCTTTCAAAAAATCTGAACCTGGCTGCACAAGATCAGAGTTAGTCTCTGGTAATATCCGCACACTGGTTGGCCTTGAAAGCGTCTCCTTGACACGAGGATGCTGTTGGGAAGAAAGCCTAAGCCTTTCATTGGTAGCATTCATCTTCAAAACACCCAGCATAGAAGAAGAAAAAAACAAATAAACTCAGTATGGCGACAACAAGATTGAAATTCTGATATAGTTGTTAATACTACTTCAGTGGCTCTCAAGTCCTAACGTAAATAGACTTACAACCTCCTGGCGCATAGATTCTTCTACATTATCTTTCCTCAATGATGAAATCCTAGACGATGCGGCCGCTGCTGCAGTTGCAGCAGCCAGTACAGTCTGAGCCTCCTTATGTCGTTTTTCTTTCCTTCCTTGCTTTTTGGCTTCCCTAAGCTCATAAAGATACTGGCTAACTAGAACAGCATCCCATTCTCGTTGTCTAGCAGCATCAGTCTCCTGTTGGAGACTATTCACAACCTTAACAATTAAATCATCTGCAAAGAAAATCAAATGACCGTCAGTTAATTCAACAACAATATCCATGAGTACTGGCACATGAAAAAGCTCAGCAAGAGGTGCATGTTATTTTCTGTAATTCTCATACAAGAAAAGGAGGCAATAATGCTAAAACGCGCGAATAGGAGATGGAGTTTATAGCAGAGACCACTAAAATGTTTCCTTGCAGCAGCATTACAAATCAGTCTGTGCTGGTAATAAACGAGCTCTCCTTCCAGCTCATCTGCTGGTGAAAGCTCAAGCAGGCCCATATTACTTGCCTTCACCAACTGTTCAAGGAATGCACCATTCAATTTGAGAATGTCACCAGAAGTTGACTGTTGAAAATGTTGACTGCAGCAGATTCCTGAACTGGAAGATGCTTCAATTTGAGAAACTTCTCCGTGTCTCAAATCTGCGAGCATAATAAATAACATGAAGTTCAATATACAAGTGACATCCACAAGCTTTTAAAATAATAATCACGAATATTACCATCCAAAGGGGATCTGTTCTCCATTTGCCTTAATCTATTCTGAATAAGAGGGTGAATGTAGGAGCTACGGAAAGCTTCATGTTTACTGCATGAAGAAAATATAAATGCTGGTAAAGCTCAATAGTTAAAACGACGTAGCTCAAAAAGTAGCTACAAGTCACAACTAAACATAAAGTATAGAATACTTACAGGACATCCGGTAAGTGGTTAAAAGAAACCGAAGAAATAGTGTTGCTCGTATCAGCAACTGTCACAAGATTCTGATCAGATAAAGCACCCTGCTCCACTTGACCATTGTCGAGGCTGTGGACTGAAACCTTAGATGGCTCTGCAGCCAAATTATTCTCAGATTAATTTTCAGAATGGCAAAAGGCAGTTAATATACAAGCTCATTATTACATTATAGTTTCACTAAAGAGAAATTCTCCTTACATCTCATCACAAGCAAACACTGTACAGATATAAACAAGAAGAGGCATAGTTAGTACTTAAAACTAGTTGTTCAATGACATTAAAATTAACCGACATTGTAATATTCAAATCAACCACTAATATTCAAATATAATAACCCGTTCACCCTTTTTTCTAGACATCTAAGTGGAAGTCATCAAGGTAATACAATTTGGGGCTACTAAATTAACATGGCATTGTCAAAAAAAAAAAAAATAACATGGATCTCTTTCCCTTTTGCCAAATTCCTCTTCCTTTACTCTTTTGTCTATTAATGTTTTTTCTTTCATCTTGCCCATATCAGCAACGAAGAAAGATATTACAGTCTCCGCCTTTTTAGTGCTAAAGGCAATCTAAATCTCGCCACTTGTTAAAAGAAATTGATACAGTTGGAAATTAAACATCACCAATCTCAGAATGGAATAAAATATAGGATTTTGAAAGAGCGGAAAACCTGCTTGAATGAGAAGGTTGGCTGGGAGCTAATGACTAGAGAGACAGTATAGGTTTTGTAGTGCACATCAGGTATGACAACAAACCCAACATATAAAGTAGCAAGCACAATCTTAGGATGAATGAGGAGATTTTACATCGGCAAAATGGCAAGGCTCTGGAAATTTTACTACATGATAGTGTGACGAAGGGCGCTAACGAGAAGTTCAGGCATTTATATTTTATGGGTAAGTATGCATTAGTTCTTCCAGTAGGCTTGTCTAAAGAAATTTAGTTTACCTATCACGGAAAAAAATAACTAGAAAAAATTTATATAACCATGCTAGAGGATCTAAGCTGGTTCATTTTATAGAATTCTCCCCCCATAAAAGACCATAAAAACTAAAGATGCACCTAAACTATCCCAACTCGGAATCTAATGGGGAAGTCGCACAAAGAAAATATGTATATATATTTAGTTGGTGGAATTGCACAACAGCCTCTGCAGGCATTTATTGAGGACCCAACTTGGCAAGATCATGCATTAGCCTAAGATGGAACAGCCTAGTTTCCAAGGCCCAAGACCACAGGGGGGAAAAAGATAAATCCCATATACAAGAGATATAAATGAAAAAGGAGCTCATATACAAAAAGCTTTTTGCTCAACTTTATTTTTTATTATCTTAAGCCTTGTTTTATCAAGCTTCCTTATCTTAAACCAATTAACCGTTTTGGCAATTTCTTGTTTCTCATTAATATTTCATCTTATTCTTCTGGAAGAACATACTCTTTAAGCAATATTAAAAGATAGATATGCAACTCCCTCCGTCCCAATTTATATGACCGTGTTTAACTGGGCACAGAGCTTAAGAAAGTAAGGAAGACATTTGAAACGTGTGTTCTAAAACAAGTCATAGATATTTGTGTTGCTATAAATCATCTCGCTAAGGGTAGAGTCTGAAGTATAATTGTTTCTAAGTAAGGAATATGATATTCTTCTGGGAAGAGGCTAAAAGGAAAAGTATGACATATCAATTGGGACAGAGGGAGTATTATGTAAGTTCGATATAAATAAAATCATATATATTGTTTGTCTAACTAAACTTACCAAAATCCTCATCAGTTATAAGTTTGTAAAGTTGGCCAAAGTACTCGAACAAGGAAACCTAGCATAAACAGGAAATAGGTTTTTCCAAAAGAAATAGCATAAAATCGAGGCACATAAAGGTGTAGCATAGCAGTCAATAAAGTTGGAAAGAAGACCGTCAGAGACAAAGGTTCACATAACATCACAGGAAATTAAGCTAGGTGATTCTTCCCATCCGAAGAGATGGTAGAATTACCGGTAATCTATAGTGGTGGGGGTACAAGTACCAAATGAAAAAATTGAGGTGCACAAAAGATTTTATATCATTGTCATCTAAAAATGAAAATAGGCTTTTTCAAAAGATCCAACAAGATGACGCGTTCCGAACTTTTTAGAAGTCACAATCTTCAAATATTGATAGCTTCATATTCATCTTGCACATCCCACAAGAGGCACGAGTACAATATAAGTAGAGGCTTACGCAGATGGGAATAAACTAGAATGCACCTACACTCACGTCACCACACTCAAAACAAGCTCTCTACAGACGTAGTTGCTGGAACTGAGTCTGTCCCGGGCGACTAGAATAGCCACTCTAAGACAACAACAACAACAACAACCCAGTATATTCCCACAAAGTGGGGTCTGGGGAGGGTAATATGTAGACAGGCCTTACCTCTACCCGAGAGGGCAGAGAGACTGTTTCCAATCGACCCTCGGCGCAGGAAAGGGAAAGGCAAACAAAAAACACAAACAGCAACAGGTGCAAAAGGTACACTGAAGGATGACTGGACTAGCGCTCTGAAATTGCTAACTGGAGCACTTTTTTGGATGGGCTCAAAAGCTGGCTATGCACTTTTTTGCTTATTTCAATGTTTGTAGAGTCCCAAAATGCTTGTAAGATAAGTGCACTTTTAAGCCAAAACCCATAAGTTGGGGTTCCCCAACTTATGATTTTTCAGCTTAAAAGTTAGTTGGGTTTGACCAAATAGTTTCAACCATAACTCCTCTTTCATTTCTTCACATAAAAAAAAATTACAAGAACAACCATAACTCCTCTTTCATTTCTTCACAATTTTCTGTGTCACTACATTCCCATCTCTGCAAATAAGTAATTCCATTCTACCACTGCAATTTGCATAGGGAACTAATAGAACAAGGGAAAAATTCCCTAGTAATTTTTATTTTCACTGCTTTTTTTGTTAAAATCATTGCTAAAATGAACAGATACCATTATGGTGTAGCCACGTGAAAATCCAGTCAACCAGGTGAATATTTTAGTTGCCGTGCCATCAACCATGGCAACATTGAGACACAGAAATCAAATCAAAAAAAGCCAAAAATATCCACACGCACATGCTGCATAAGCAATCAAATGAATAAGAGTTGCATAGTTTTCTGACTATCTGAAACAAAACCTATTAATTATAGTCTGATTTGAATAAGTATCTAAAGATACTTTGTAAACAGATAATCATTATTTATTAAAGATAATTATATTTAATCAATTTAGAGTTAAATTGAAATTGTGTTGTAAATTAATTTGCATTTTAACCAATTTAGTATTAAAAATGTGCAATAATAAGCTCATTATCAGTGTCAACAGCTTTAAGGTCACTTTATCAGAAAACATGCTCACCAGCACTTTTTACCACCAAACATACCGACTGTTGATTTTCGGTTTTAGCACTTTTATCCAAACACGCAATTGCTTATTCATAAAATCAGCCCCAACACTTAAAAGTGTCTATTAGCTCTTGGTACTTAAAAGCTACTGGTATTCAGCTAATCCAAACGGGCTCTGACTCAACCCAAGGTCTCCCATTGTCGTGCTACCAGTTCAGGCTAGACAATTTTTCATTTTCCAACAGTCAGACCTCTCTATAACAGCATCCCTATATAACAACACTTCACTATAAAAGCCAAACTTTTCCAGAACCAATTTTTATGTTATGTTATAATATAGGTTCTCTATAACAGCACTTCGCTATAACATCCAAAAAATATCCCGAACAAACGAGGTTGTTATAGAGAGGTTTGACTTACTGAACACCAAACCAGTGTCAAAAGTATATGCAAGATGCTTATGACACTATAATCGTCCGTATGTATCTAATTTGTCCGTCTATCTATACAACAGGTATTCTCTTCACAAGAAATACAAGTGAAATAAAAAGACATTTATTAATTGCAGAACATTTGACAATTGATATCATTTCAGTAACATAATAAATGAACAAAAAAAGACAATGTTCCAACAAAGGTTAAGCTACATATTCCTCACATGCAGACCGAAATCAGTAATCTGTAATGCCAACCTTCATCATTGTTGGAATTGCCCGCAAGAGTGGCTTTTGAGGGAACAATCTCGGGCATAACCTGTACAGGGACAAGATAGGAAAGAGCATTACCTCTAACTAACTTAAAGTCACACCCTTTAACAAGAATAAATAACCAATCACAGACTAAATCAGTTCAATAGGTCACAAAATCTCGGTGCCCATTACAAAGGGAAGATTCAGATCACCAAAGGGCATCAAAGATATAGTGGTCGGCCAATTACCAAACAAGTCTTGAGAAGGCATATAAGATTTACAGAATACCTTGACCAGAATATTCCCAAATGAAAATTTTTGTTTTTGATAAGGTCAAGATGGGAATAATTTCTCAAGTACTTCAAAAGCCAAACCAACATTACAAATACCAAAACAGACCATGATTACAACTGGAAAAACAAGAAATGTAGACCCGTCAGCAGCATTTTCTCACGGAGGTAAAAGGTCTCAAAATGATCTTATCCTGTTAAAATCCAATGCAAGAATCAAGAGGGTGCTATAAGGAAAATAGATGTGACATGAAGGGAAAACATTTATTATGGCACGGGGAAGATCAAGAGATAGGTAGTTCTCGGCAAGGCAACAAAATGTAACGTGTGAGCCAATGGGAAGGAACTACGAGGAGGAACTTTCAAGGCGTTTTGAGGGGTACAAGGTTCAAGAGGACCATATAGGACTAGGAACGGGAGGAAATTCCAGAGGTTTTTTTTTGGACGATGTTCTTTTTCTTTTCTTCATTTTCTTTTTGGGGATAAGGTCAAGAGGTTTTTCTTTTATTTTTAAACGATAAAGTAAGTTCAAGAGGTTTTTCAGAAAAAAAGATACAGCCACAATTTAAGGGAGAGTGGGGAAGGTGAGAACACTTTGGGGAGGACCAACGGCAGGATGATTCACGATGACGACCTTTTATATGAGATTCACTAAAGAGGGCATCAGGAGAGAATTGTGGAAGGCAATTTTGAGTATGAAGACGCCAAAAAGAATTGCTTCTTCTCCTGGTGCGCAGCATGAGCCCTCACTGATTTATAGGAAAAGGGTGAGAGTTATGGTAAATTGGTCTCATATGTGTAAAAATCAGCCTTCCTTGCTGATATAATTACAGGAAGGGCGTTAGAGTTTTCGTAAATTTGTCCCATATTCGCACAAATTGCAGGGAGTATAGAGATCAAACTATCGTTTTTACTTTGCAGGATACTACCCACCTATGAGCCCTCAATTTTGTGATGTTCAACATGAGCATTACAAATATCAGTGGAGAAAACAGTTGAACGCTGAAGACTATGAAGAATCGGAGGGAGAAGGAAAGAAGCCAGGAAAAGCACCGCTATAACTCTTCTTGACAATATGGAGTTAGAGATAGAAATTCATTATAGTATGACACAATTATTATTTCGTTTCTCTTGTACTATAATTTTTTTCAAGCATGTCTTAAGCTTTTTTAAGAATAAAGTATTGTAATTTAGGGTACTTTTTAAGTAGTTTCCAAATATTATATCAAAAAGAACTTGAGGAATCAATGTTTAAATTCACACCGAATATTGCATGCTTTAATCCTTGAATTTTAGAGCCCCCCATTCATTGCCATGCATCTCCATTATCAAGGTTCACACTGTCTGCTCTAGAAGTCTAGAGAACTGCTAAATAAGCCAGAAAATATGGAAATAATCTTCCAAAGAAAGATAGCATAATTCAAAAACATCTATAGCTACCATCGATGAAAAACACTAATAGATTCCTAGTCAGATTATCTTTTCCAAGCTTAACAGCCATCACCCAACAACTTAAGGCCTAATAGCATAACACAAATCAGAACACTGTAATCACAAGTTTTATTGTACCACTGTGTCGCAGTTCTTAGGCATGGCATGGTCAGTAAGTAACAACTTTTCGCAATTCAAGTTTGCTCCATTTTCATGCTTTAGTGGACGTTTGGACATAAGAATTATAAAAATCCAAAAAATGATGAAAAATTTTTGAAGTGAAAATGGTATTTGAAATTTAAAGTTATGTTTGAACATGAATATATTTAGGGT
The DNA here is from genome assembly GCA_032618575.1 of Nicotiana noctiflora. Lineage (NCBI taxonomy): Eukaryota > Viridiplantae > Streptophyta > Magnoliopsida > Solanales > Solanaceae > Nicotiana > Nicotiana noctiflora. The sequence goes on along the minus strand of JASVEL010000028.1, from coordinate 183,093 downwards.
TGTTTTTGAAGTTTTGTGAGTGATTTTGAGTGAAAACTTTGAAAAATAGCTTTTTGGAGTTTTTCAAATTTTCAAAAATTTCCAAAATGCATCTTCAAGTGAAAATTGGAAATTTTATGAACAAACGCTGATTTCGGAAAAAAAAAAACGTGAAGATTTTTGGAAAAAAGGGAATTATTTTAATGTCCAAACATGTTCTATGTCTTCTCTCTTTCTGTTCCAAAATTCACTGATTCTAGTGTTCAATCAGAAATACTATACTCAATGTGATTCATACCAAAAGCCTAAACTGGAAAATATGAACCACGACTCCAGCAACTAATGTGCAGTTTAGTTCCAAACTTTTAACCTTAGTACAGAACACAATGTCAATCTCAAACGAATGTCATGTCAAAGCCACTCTCATGAAAAGTTGGCTTCTTTACAGTTGATGTTTTACCAAAGCAAGTAAGTCATCACTACCGGGCCCTTCGAGGTGGCAACAGGACGTGGCTTGCTCATTGGCCTATAGGAGGCAGAAGCGCTACAGCCTTACCCCAACCACACTTAACCAACTCAGTTAAACTAATTGCATCAACCGACCTAATTCAAATATAATCAAATAACCAAAATCATAAAACATTTCTCATACCTGCTGCAAACCAGCAGACGGAAACTCTCTTAGACAACTTGAATCTTCCCTTCCAACCACACTAGTTTTAGCTTCATCCGATGGTACTCGATCAGTGTTGAGTGTCTCCTTAGCTGAAAAAAGTGATTCACCATCTTTCACAACCCTGACATTGTTTTTGGTTCTTCTCCGAGGTGGTACAGACTTGACACGGACGAAGTCCGTAATCTCGGGTTCTGTTACTCTAATGGAATCCAAACCATCCACCACACCAGCCTCAACTTTTGGAGCTATTGTGGATTTAATTTTAACTTTTAGAGTTTTCTGTAAACTTCCAATATAAGCATGATTCTTCAACCACTTAGCTAACTTGAACTGTATGTCAGGATCCATTTTATCATCCTGCAATTAGCAGAATTGTGGATCAAGAAAAGTATCTGTGTGTTACCAAGAAAAGTATCTGTGTGTTACCAAAGAGAAATCAGCTCAACTAATAACTTCAGCAGAAACAGAAAGCTTCAGTTTTTCATCAGGTGTATGATACAAAAAAGGTAGTGGCGAGACTAGTAGAACAAAAGGATATTACCTTGAGCATTGAGTCCAACAAGTCTGAAGATACACCAATCTCCGCAGCGACATCTTTTACATCAACTTTTTTCTGCTCTATTAACTACAAAAGCAATGAATAGATTCAGTAGTTTATAAACTAAAGTGGCATATAAACTGGAATAAAAGGATCAAAAAGATAGATTCCACAGGTTAAAAGCGCAGATACCAAATCTTATGTCACATATCCAAGTCATACTTAGTTCCCAGAACAAATCAGTCACACAAGGTCCAAAGGCCCATCATATCTTATTTAATTTTTGTATTGGGCACGCCAACATCTACTTGGACACTTCTGCAACTCCAATGGGCATTAATGTAATTCTGCTTCCCTGTTTTCTGCTCTATTCAACGTATTTTCTTGGTAGCCTAGTCAAAAGTGTTTAGAAGAATAAATAGGGTTTGTTTTTTTAGTAAATGGAAAAGTGACTATGGGATTATCTTGTCCTTTCCTTTGACCAAGGCTCTAAAATGGAAAGAAAGAAGATGGAATTCGCTGATGGACTTGGGCACTAAATTGTGTTTATGCTCTTTGAATTAAAAAAACTACTTTTTTTTAGGTGGCGGAAGGAGGAAATGGAGATAGGGTTAAGGCTATACCCGAGAAAACATACATGCGAAGACTAATATATTTGCTTGTCATAGCTGTAAATTCTGTATCTCATTACAGTTTTCAAAATTTGCCAACATGATCTAGGAGTCTGTGAATGTAGCATTGCTACTTAGTCTAGATGTGGCAATACCTTTTTTAATATCACGGTGAACTTTAGCTGATCAGCCACATCACTATCATTGTTTACACATAAATCCCTATAAACAGGCTGCTGTGAAATGCCACATTCTGTTTGACGTTTAAGGTTCAAGTCCTTCTCGAGCAGCTCTTGCTGTTGTAATGCATCATCATTCAACTTATCTAAACCCGAGATAGAATTGTCCACGTGCAGCACCCTTTTGTCTCCATTTTTTAAGCCAAGCTTTAACTTGTGTGGTTTGGCTGTGACTGATGCTGCCAACTGATTGTTATCTGTGGGGCAAGAAACTGCAGGGTCTCTAACTTGTTGACTGCCACTATTGACCTGTAAATCTGAATGCTTCAAGCAGAACGCGCGTAATTCAACCTAAAAGCATTGCACACAACAGGTAAAAAGTAATAAGGAAGATATTTTAATCAATATGTGTGTTGCAAAATGAAATGGATCAAAAGTACATCTAGTACAAAATGACATCAGTTCAGAACCAAAATCGAAAACGAAAAAAAAATTAGCAGTTCAACATTATAGTAAAAAAAGCCATTACACGAAGAATAACAATTTCGCAAAGCAGAAGACCAGAAGAATAGAGCTCACATCATCACATCCAAGTTTCCCCCATATCTCCATTCTGTGGCTTGCTTCCCTGGCACATATAGGATGGAAAGAAGTTCTACAAGATCCTACAACCATTAAGAGGAGAAATTAACAAGGAACAAACCCGAAAAGTCTATAGAAATAGTATAGGCAAACAATTCCGTTAGACAGGATCTTTCAGTTTATTTTGTTTTTCTTCTCTCCAAGCAATGTAGGGGAAGAAATTGACAAATAATGCAAGGGCAGTGGGAGAAGGAGGTGGGGGAGAGAGAGAGAGAGAGAAGCAAACTGCATCAACAATTTAAATGAAAAGATATTCAACTCTACCCAAATATTTAGCATGTAAGGTGACCACCTTCTAACTGAACCAACTCAATCACTGACGGAACACATATCCAAAATCCGACTTAGACGAATAGAAGCTGATGACTGTCTGTTGCTGAAATTGCATTGCGGTGTAAATAGTTTGTCCAGTAGTTAGAGATTACATTACATCGTTGAGAAAAACTTACAAAGATTGCAAACCACAAGAGTGTTTTTACAGATCTGCAAAATTTAGTACTCCAATGGAGCAAAATACAGTTATATTGGAAGAACCAGTCTAAAATTTGAAAGATACGTGAGTTGATTGAAAACCTGCAACTACACCTATCCAACATCGATGATTCCTCAGAATAGCTCAAAAACCCATCATTGCAGATCTTGCGGCCATTGAGCAACCCCCCCCCCCCTCCCCCCCAAAAAAAGGTAAAAGGAGTGTAATTGCATTGCGATGGAAAGCAAAAGATCCAAATTAGCAAAATGAGATGACCATAGTCAATAGAAGATATTCTCCCATTCTGCCTTCACTATGTCCAATTTTTAAGGCTTTTTTAAGAGTTAGAATCAACTATCAATAGCAACCAAACATTTTGGAATTATCTCTTCATTCTTCAACAAAAAAAGGTGGAAAAACAAAGAATAAATAGCCATTCCCCTAATTCTTTTTATAAGGAAGGTAAAGTAAATAAATTAAAATGGCACAAAGAATGTGCGATTGGGACTATACAAGATAGCAAAAGAATGAAAAACAAAAGTATGCCCCAACTAATCTCGTTGGGATTCTAATGTTTGTAGAGCCAATTCAGTCATTGCCTTAATTCTTAATTCATTGCCTGAAATTAGTAGTGTTTCTGTAAGAACTTGGATTCATATATGAAAATTCATCAGTTCTTCCAAACATAAGTCTTTAAATGATCAAATATTTGGAAAGATAATTTTTTTAATAACCGAGAAATCCATGAGCGCCAGTGGCGCACGATTCGAAACTCGGCAGATAATGAGCCTAACCATCTATCTTTCTCCACTTAAACAAGGCTTTTGTTTGCGTTTAGGTTCAAGCCCGTGAAGTGCGCCTAACCCATTGTGCTCTCAACACTAGAGGAATGCCCGAGGGCTATATGGAAAGACACTTGAATGTTAATATCAACACCTCAATTGCACATACTCCAACAGTTATTTGGTTGTTCGAGCTCAACTTGAGCATTATAAGAACCCAGCTTGAGCACAATTTAAATACTAAACAACCTTTATTACAACAACAACGACCTAGTGAAATCCCACTAGTGGGGTCTGGTACTAAACAAGCTTTATTGTGACTCGTATATAAGCTTGGATTGATAAAGTAAATAAACTGAAGTCTTAATTGAAGGTCACATACCATAACATAGACTCCCATATTTTATGTGGCATACTTTCCTTTTCATTCTATCTAAAAAAGAATGACACATTTCTATATTTAGAAAATTTTAACTTTAAACTTCACTATCCTTAATGAGATAATTTATACACACACAAATATCTATGGCTTGTTTTAGACCACAAGTTTCAAATGTCTTTCTTTCTTTCTTAAGCACCGTCGCATACAATAGGTTGGAGAGAGTAACGTATTTCTATTTTAAGGATTAACGAATTTAGTCTATAAGGTTTTCATCTTAGCATAAAAATAAGGTATTGAGTAGATATATACCAAAGACATTGATGGTGACCAAAAACCATCCAAGCTCAAATTTACAAACTTAGCTCATCCCGTTACTATTCTCGATCAAAGTTGAGTCTCAGCTCATATTAACGTAATGAACAAGATAAGTTAATGAGACAAAAAGAAGGAGACATGTGTCTTTACAAGGGATAGATCAGAATCAATTACACTAACAATGTGTCGACAACTAAATACACGGTGTGAGGTAAGGTTAACCACAATCATCAACCAATTATCCTGAGGATCTATATACACATGGGTATTTTCATTTACACCAAAAGAGTAAATGAAAACAGAAAAGATTTCTATTAAGCTCTTTGTTTGCAATATACGCTCATCCACAAGCTCAAAGTCTAAACAATCACCTAGTTTTGACGGTGCGGTATTATCGCACAAATTCTCCATGATGCGGAGTATCATCCTAGACTCCTTTAGATACTAAAACCCCCTCATCCCCACAGCTGGAAATTTCAGGCCAATAATTGGGAAGCCTCTACCTTCCAAGAAGGACATCACGCAAGGAGGGGGGAAGGGGGATCAAGCCATAGTTTATCAATCTTTGGAGACGGGAAAATATACCAAAATGGATCTTTGAAAGGTCAAGATTAAGCAAACTAAGCGGATCCAATGCATATCTTATCCTCAAAGTAATTAGTATTAGCATCCATTTCAAATCATACCAGACTTCTTGAAACAAAAAACACAGCCTTTCCCTTGTGTGTCTATGAGACTCTTTGCAGGTTGAGAATATGTAGGAATCAATCAATTTGATGTCCATTAAACTGGAAAAGCGAAAGAAAAACATACAACTTCTAAGTGGTAAGTACTACAAATCCCCTCAAACTGCAAAAAGCCTTTGCGTGATGGACACCAAGCAAATTCCCATCACTGAAAAGAAAGTATTCCTTATATGAGCCTTTCAATCACTAACGCTATTCAAGGATCTGCTTAAAAGCTAAGCAGCATTTTCAGCTTCAACTCTGAGCTGTAAGTTTTATAGATTTACTGGTCAAATTCTCTGATCCAATGACCTCTTCATATCCTACTGACCAAAATATTTGAGAAAAGTTAGGTCAACACCATTTGGTAACTGGTCAGAAAGGTGAAAAAGCACGAATAAAAGAGAAAAACACCCCAACTCCCACAGACAAAAATGAGAAAACAGAAAACAAGGAAAAATCACGACCTAAACAGTATAATCTGCCGGAAAGTTTCCACATTCTCTTAAACAATAAAGTTAACAGCTCCAAGAACAAATCAGAAAAAATAACAGATATATCAAATTCACATTGTACTGAATCATAGCTCTATCCTGATTTCCTACTTCATTGAAACTCCAAAGCCGCGTTTCAAGAAGTAAATATCAGGAAAACGCCACTCTTTTACATTATTTGTAGGGAGAGAGGGGAAGAAGAAGAGCAGAATTATGAGGGACTTGCGACTTAGGTCAAACAAAAACACGAGCTAAGCCTGGCATTTAAGTGGAGAAGGGTAGAGGGGTGACCCATTGTCCCCGAGCTTGGAAGGTAGCGGTTGGTCCTCGGACATATTACAATCAACAAAAAAAGGTGCATAATTAACAGTGCAATCAAATACTAAGATTTATTTAATCTTAACTCTTGCTCAGGTACAAATGATTGATAAAATAAGATGACAGCACAAGAAAACTGAGATGAGAATATACAAGATATGTCAAACAGAAATTCTTCAGTAAAAGACTACAGCATGAAGTCACTTGCTATGAAACAGAAAGAGTCCTAACCATGTCAACTAGTAGCTCCCGTTAAACCAAACCCAAACATCTTTGAGAAAGCCATCTAACGAAGGAATGCAGGAACTGTAAAGTAAGGAAGCAGCAAGACATACCATTACTGCACCGAACACACGCCCCATGTTTCCTCTTGCAGAGATAACAAATTAACTTTTTCCGTGTATCCTTTATACCATCAACATCCATTATCGGCTCCATCACCCTAGTATTCTCAATATATACCTCAGGCATCCACTGACAACAAAACAAGTGAGCAAACTCCAAACAAGAAGATTCCTCTCTTTTCCTACAAGGTTTCATGGCACCACCACTTTTTGGGCAAAGAACACATGGCAGCTTGCCGTTACTTACCATCTCATCATTCTTTTGCTTGCACCAAGAACACAACCAACTGCCATCAACATCATCCTGCACACCATAACATCTCTGATGAACAACCATACTGCAAGCACTACAAACTATCAATCTGTTCAACACATCACCATGGTCACCTAAACAACAATAGTCACAAAATTCAGCTGACCCTTCAACAGGACGAGTAACTAGAAGCTTCTCCAACCCTGCATCTCCACCCAAAAGCTTCCTTTTCTTTGAGGGTCGTTCAGAGGCAAGATATATCTTATTCCTAGAACCTAATAGCCATTCTAACCCACTCAGTGGCAAACACGAGGATGACGAACATGGCTTCACATTCACATTTCCATCCTTTTCTTCTTTAACCAATTCAGTTTCCCTTCCTCCTTCACTGTCCACATCCATAAATTGATCACTCTCCTTATTATCTTCTTCTTTAACCAACACTCCACTATTGCTTACACCACTACCCACATTGTCAAATGTAGTAGGAATGTACAATAATTTCTGACTATCATTACCCAAAAAGTCAAACGACCCAAGTTTATACAATCTATCAATATCCTCCACAGATAATTCACGAAAGTATTCCTCAACTTCGTCCCAAAATCCACTACTACGACCACCCTTTTGCCGCGAAGACGACTTCTTCTTCTTCGTGTCGGTTCCTCCATGAGACTTCTTGTGTCGTTTTCTACTATCCGAATGCTTATTTAACAACTGCGCAAAGTTATTGGGTAAAGTAAGGTGCACGGTAGAGGAAGAGGATGGCTGTGACTGAGAAGTAGAATCCTCGGTATCGAAAGGACTACGTTGGCACAAAGCTTTTCTCGCCTGGGAGTAGAAGTCTATCGCATTTTCAGTTTTTTCTGGTTGTTGGGGCATTTCCGTAATTTTATCAAACTCTGAGGGCTTTTCTGTAATTTCATCATTTTTCGAAACCCTAGGGATAGATATTGGGCATGGCTTTTCCTCCGTAAATACCCTACCCATCATCTTCCTCGACCGCAGACATCTCCCCCCGCCGCCACCGTCACCACCACCAGTCATCGACGCCACCATCCACCCTTCCAACATTCCATTACCGCCAGTTCCGCCGCCGCGACAGCCGGAAAAACTTATCTCCACACAAATCTTTAAAAGATAAGATAACGCTCTCAGATTTGTAATTTCCTATTCGGAGAAATAAAGAAAGATGTTTGGATAGTTCGTGGGAAATAGGGAAAGCTAGGGTTAGGGTTTGTTGTTTTTTGGGGGCGTAATATTTTATCGTCCGGGCCTATTTTTTGGATCCGTTTTTTTCCTTTTTTTTGCTTTTTTCAGGTATTTCGATTTTTGGAAGAGTCGCGATTTTCGGTAGAACAGAGAACGGGTAACGTTAGAGATAGAGAGAGAAGTTTTTATTTTTGCCTTTTTATTTTGTTTCGGTTTTAAGTACGTGATGTATTAATACACTTGGGCACTATAGAAGGAGGCTATTTAAAAAGAAAAAGACGTGGCAAATGGCATTGAGAGAATAGGACGAATATCTTTTTTGACCTTTTTGCATGAGAATTCGCACCGGATTCTGTAATTTACCGCCATGAATAAACTGCTATTTCTTTTTTATTTCTTTTTCTAAAAATAGTAGTATTGTTAAGAATCGATTTCTATTTGGAGTGAATGTCTATAATTCTATTTGGAGTGAATGTCTATCTTGTGGAGAGTTTTACTTTGTGACATAGTCATATTTCTCATATAAATAGAGGGGTCATACCCTATTGTAAATCATCCCAAAATTCAATAAGAATTTCCTCTCTCTCTTTCTCTGCAATATTGTTCTTCTTCTTTTATTATTTCATAACACGTTATCAGCACGAGACTCTAACCAGTTGAGTAGAAGCTTTGGGATTGAGCATAATGATTGTCAATTGCTCCATGAACTTCCTTCATGATTAAATTTTAGATTTAAGGTAAGTATTTTACTTTCTCTTTCAAAATTTTTGACATTCTATTATTTGATTTAAAATACAAGCAAAGACGATAAAGTTTGATTATAGCTCTAATGGAGTTTGTAAGAAATTATAACCACTTGAAGTGGTAAAATTTCTATGCCTTGCCATGATTAATTTCATGTATAATTGTGGGCAAAGAGTTGAAAACCCGTCCCATTGAATTTGCTCCATTCTCATTTCCTTTAGAGAATGTGATAGCAGTATGTAATAAGTCTGAAAGAAGACAAAATTATTGCCATGAATAATCAATGGATATGAACGTGGTGGACGAAATTATATCGTCATCATTGTGGTAATGAGAACAATAAGTATTCTCAAATAATCCTTCACTCTGTGAAAGTAATATTTGTCATCGATTTGACATGAGATTTTATAAAGAACATAGATGATTATGGTCCATTCATGATGTGAATGTGACAACATCTTACTTATGAATACATATTCATTCTTCAAAGAATATGAACGTGCTAGTGGTAGTGATTACACCACACTCACCTCTAAAAGGAGGTTTGAGATGATATAAGAAAATAATATCATTATTATGGCATGAATGGCCATTGGCAATGTGATTATTAAAGGACAACAATAATGTAAGAAACATATCTTTCATATAATTTTGACCATACACATAATGGTATAACTTTCTCTTTAAAAGAGATATTCACCACATGGATGTTGATGAATATGTGGTAGTACAAAATTAATTGAGAACTGTAGAAGAGCCAATTATTACTATTTTGGAGAAACACAATTAATTACCAATAATGTATTGTGTTGTAGTACGTCTCAAAGAAACATATTTAGTTTCCAAAGTATACGCGAAAGCGGTTGATTATATTGAGACTATAAATAAAGGAAAGATTTAATATCTTCTATTACTACAACTTGTAGCGGGGTAATATGTATGTCAAAAGCTACCCACTTTATTCTCCAATTTGTACTGCATAAACAAAGAATACCACAATGAAGTGGATATTGATATAAAAAACTCATATCATAATAAACTTGGAGTTTATTGATAATTGCACAAGTCATGGTATAAATTTGAAGTTTATCAATATTGATAATTTATCCAATTGGCATAATTGGTTTAGCCATGTTAATTCAAGTATGATGTGCAAAAATAAAAGAGAATTTACATGGGTAAATATTAAAGAACTAGAAAGTTCTTTACGTATTCTCTTACACATTGCTTGTTCTCATTACTTAATTGACCAACTAAAATTGGGATTGAATCCCATGAATGCTGGAAATATCAAAGGTGAATATGGGCCCATTCATCTGCCATGTATACCACATAAGATGCATCTATGAGATGGTTACATGTGCAATTATTATTAACCCGCAACCTGGCTGGTGTGTGCGAGGTAACTTGCTCAATAATTTAATTTAGAGCATATTCTAGATTTTCTATTCAAGAAGTTCATCTTGATAAGTTGGTCTACATCATGTTGGTTTAGCAAAATAATTTATTGAGTGCCTCCACTTAATAGCTAAAATATTGCTTATGAGAATAAAGTTATATATATCAGTTTGATATACATTATATACGAAAGTATATTATTTTCTCCGCTCACAAGTGGTTCAGAGTCAGAAACCAAATAATTTCATCTTATTATTATTGATGTGTGGTGTATATTTTGATTACCACCATAACACACAAAGATGAGTTCTCAAAGTTGAGGAAATAAGTTAGTTTTTTCTAACATGAGGGGAGACAAGATACAACCGTTGAGAAAACGTTACAGTGAATGAATTATCATTTATACATCGAGATCCTCGAATAAAATAATATGAACTTGAAGTTCATAAAAAGATAATTCATGTGCAATTTATTGCAAAGCATGCCAGACGCATTTGCTGACCCTGATAAAGTAACTATATTCTCATTGCAAATGCTCATATTAAGTCGTAGAAGGACAAAGTCTATGGTAAGCTTAAGGCATATAGACAATCGGTTTCTAATAAACTTCTTGATAAAGAAGGTGAGCAAATGATCAAAATAATCATAATAAAGGAGGCAAGTGATCTAGAAGATCACATGACATTACACTTCATAATATCTCACGAGAGATTCAGGTACCTGAATATATGAATGAAGAGATCTCTATGTTATGTCATTATGAAAATACATTGAAACTAATATAAAATCCTTGTCAACGTCAACCTTCAAGAAGCTAGTGTACAAGATCGGGATGCGAAGGCTTAAGGATGTGAATTGATGCTCTCGTCAGGGGGAGTTAATGCGCGTTGCACTCTTTTTCCCTTACAAGGTTTTGTCCCACTGGGTTTTCCTTGCGAGGTTTTTAACGAGGCAACCAAAAGGCGTATTGTAGATATGTGTACTCTTTTTCCTTTTCTAGATTTTTTTCCCATTGGGTTTTGTTTTAGTAAAGGTTTTAACGAGGCACATTACTTATTGAGTAGACATTCAAGGGGGAGTGTTAAGAATCGATTTCTATTTGGAGTGAATGTCTATAATTCTATTTGGAGTGAATGTCTATCTTGTGGAGAGTTTTACTTTGTGACTTAGTCATATTTCTCATATAAATAGAGGGGTCATACCCTATTGTAAATCATCCCAAAGTTCAATAAGAATTTCTTCTCTCTCTCTTTCTCTGCAATATTGTTCTTCTTCTTTTATTATTTCATAACAAGTATTTTTTTTTTTCTTTGAGATATCTGGTTTTTTGAGATTGAGGGTGTGTTTGGTAGGAAGGAAAGTTTTCTTTTCCTAAAAAATATTTTTATGAAAAATGAGTTATTTTTATCACTATATCTCTTATTTGATTGGTGAGTGAAAAAAAATTTAAAAAATATTTTCTAATGGTTGGTTAGAGAGTAGCATATTATTTTAAGAAAATAATTTTTTACCCTACTCCTCTCACCCCAACTTCCCTATTTCTTGTGCTCTCCTCCCCCCCCCCCCCCCCCCCAAAAAAAAGAAACTCATTATTTTTTTGAATCTATTTTCTTCACAAATTTAATTATTCTTCTAAATATTTACAAAAACTCAAAGAAATTAATATGCTACTTTACTTTTTTACTCAGAAACAACATTAAAATTTGTGCTCCATGACTAAAAAAAAATTTCTTTTTTTGATTAAAAAGTAAAGTACTCTTTGTCAAAAATAAAGTTCTCATTTTGTTGAAATGAAAGAAAAATATTTTTTTCACATCATGAAAAGAAAATACTCTTCTTGTTGAAATGAAAGAAATTACATTTTTCATATCATGAAAAGAAAATACTTATTTTATTGAAATGAAAGAAATACTTTTTACTATATTATGAAAAGATACTCATTTTGTTGAAACAAAAAAAAATATTATTTTTATTAAATGGAAGAAAAAAAAATTTTCTCATCACGAAAACAACGTACTTTTTTTATTAAAATAAAAATAAATACCTTTTTTGTATTATAAAAGAAAATACTCATTTGTAGAAATTAAAAAAAGTACTATTAATCATATTTCTATTTAGGGTGGGGGTCGGAGGCGGGGTTAGGGTTGGGGTGGGTGAGGGTGGGGTTGGGTGAGAGGGGTGGGGGGTGGATTTGTGGAGATAGATAATGGGGTGGGGAAGGTTGAAAAAGAGTTTTGAAATATATTTTTCCCTGTCTTGATATGAAAAATATTTTCCTCAAATTAGGGGAACATGAATTCATGAGAAAAATATTTTCCAAAATATTTAAGCCAACCAAACATGGAAAATTTGATAAATATTTTTCAAAAAATATTTTCCTTCAAACCAAATACAAAGTCAAAATAAATTTTCTGATTGAGTGGAGATTTTAAGGGTGTTAAACATGTGGGTCGGGTTGGGAAAAAATTTAAGAAATTTTACCACCTATAGAATATGTTAGTACCATATTTATATTAAATAAATACCATTTTAAAATATTACATCCTATAAATACCTTTCATAGTTTATAGCAAAAAATCTAAATATAGTTTCATCCTACAATTAAGGCACCATATATGCTACAAAATATTTTTCTCTCTCATTTTTTATATTTTCTCTCACCTAATTAGCGTATATTTCCTCTGCCCATCTTCTCTCTCTTCTTCCATACACTTTACCCTCTTCTCCCATAAACCCACGTTTCATAAATCTTCTTCCACCCTAAATCTCTATTTTTCTCTGCCATTATCACCTCTACTCTCTTCTCCCACATACTCACGTTACTCCAATTCTTTGTTCTCTTTGTATTTTCACATCATAATCAATCTTTATTATTATTTGGCATACGAAAACGGATCTATAAAATAACAAATTTCAGCAAGAAAAAAAGAAGAAATACACAGATAGAGAAAGTAGAGGAGAAAGAGATCTAACTGTCCATCTCAAAAGAGAATTTTTGAACCTTGATTTTATCGAAAGCCATGCACATGAAAGAGCTGAAACTGTATTCACATGTATTCAGCAGAATTCATTTATATATTTTAGATGTATTAAAAAGTTATGCGTATTCTCTCATATTCAGTTTTAATCAGTTGTATTTACTTATTTTATTTAGCAGTAGTTAGTTGTATTCAAGTATTTTATACAATTGTATTCAGTTGTATTCAATTGTAGTTAGTTATATTCAACTATTTTATTCAATAGAAGTTAGTTGTACTTTGTTGCATTCAAGAGTTTTATTCAGCTGTATTCAGTTGTATTTTGTTGTATTCAAGTGTTTTATTCAGATGAATTAAGTTGTATTTTGTTGCTCTGGTTTTTCCTTATTTTCACGTTTTTGAGTTGCTTTCTTTGAGCAAAATACAAATTAGTGTGTACTCGTTTTAGTTGTTTGAGTTAAATTAGCAGACTATCATGTGATTTGATTTCCTTCCGTTTTTAACAAGTTTAAGTTCCTAGAATTTGAGCAAAAAAGTTACTGTATTTCACTGAAATTTCACTTAAATACAGTTAAATACAACTAAAATTTTGCTTGAATACAGTTAATTACAGATAAAAGTTAGTTGGATTTCTCATTTTTACGCCAATTTTTTTCTTGTATTAATGAACACAACCGTTTAAATACATGAAAATGTAATATAGCAAAGGGTAGCTATAAATGGCTAACTAGGACTAAAACATAGCGCTTTGTGAAAAATTCTCAAAAATTAAACCAACCGATTTTTGATCTAGTCTAGTTACGGGTTAGTATGCTTAACGGATCTGGGTCCATCTGGGTAAAAAATGAAGCGTAAGGGTTACGAGTCCAAACGGTCGGGCCGGGTCAGGTTAGTTTTTTTTCCTTGTATAGTTATTATAATTTATATTAATATAGATTAAAAATATAAAGAATACAATAAAGATATGGGAAAATTGCACTTATAAATTGCAAGTGCTACATTTATTTCAACATTTAAACTTACAAATTAAAAGGTTTACATTTAACAACAAGTAAATTAACGAAAAAAGAGTAAACTCAAATATTTTGCATTGCCTTAGACTCTAAAACTTTTTAAAAAATGTCACCACCCGAATTTCCCATCGTCAGAGCTATGATGGCGCCTAACATTGTACGCGCTAGGCAAGCTAACGTTACTGATCATTTTACCTTTTTACTTTATCTTTTAAAAATTTACAAGTTAATATAAGAAAAACAGCGGAACAAAATGCGGAAGAATAGAATTTTAACAAATTAACTTAGTACAAATACGAAACTATAATAAAACTCCACCTAGAACTGGTGTCACAATCTCACGAACGGTTTATGAATACTACATATAAAGGTCTAAACAAAGAAATGTACATCACTTCGAGAGTAGATAAACATAAAAGAAATATGATAGAAGGGGACGCTAAGGCCTGCGGGCGCCTGCAGGACTACCTCAAATCTCCACTAGACTGAAAGCAGCAACCTCAAACTACGGTTTGTAGGGTCCACTACTGGGATTTGTACAAAAAGTGCAGAGTGTAGCATCAATACAACCAGCCCCATATACTGGTAAGTGTCGAGCCTAACCTCGACGAGGTAGTGACGAGGCTATGACACGACAAATATCATAAATACGTGCAGTTAAACAATATCTAACAGAATAACAATAATATAAGATAAACATAAATTAACAGGAACGGGCAACATGCTATAGGGGAATACCTGAATAAGAAAACACAGAAATAACGGAAACAAAACAATTAAGGCACTTGGACTAATAACAGCAAATAATCACAACAAATAGAAAATGAACACAGCACCATCCTTCGTGCTTTTCTAGAGCATGGACACATGAAACACTAGATGCACAACTGATAAACATGGCGGCAACACAAGTCTGTAAGCCACCTCTCCCACTCTATCAAGGATCTCAAAAGGCCCGATGAACCTAGGGCTTAGCTTGCCATTCTTCCCAAACCTCATCACGCCCTTCATTGTCGACACCCGAAACAATACTCGCTCCCCAACCATGAAGGCTACATCACGAACCTTATGGTCAGCA
Organism: Nicotiana noctiflora; assembly: GCA_032618575.1. Taxonomy (NCBI): domain Eukaryota; kingdom Viridiplantae; phylum Streptophyta; class Magnoliopsida; order Solanales; family Solanaceae; genus Nicotiana; species Nicotiana noctiflora. Next base: position 167,960 of record JASVEL010000028.1, on the reverse strand, counting down.
TAACTCTTCTGCCTGGACTGAGTTGTACGAAGCCTATCCTGAATGACCTTAACCTTTTCCAAGGCATAATGAACTAAATTTGTACCCAATAATCGAGCCTCTCCCGGCTCAAACTACCCAAACGACACCGCCTGCCATATAATGCCTCATATGGGAGCCATCTGGATGCTTGATTAGTAAGTGTTGTTCTAGGAAAACTCTGTTAATGGCAAGAACTGATCCCAAGAACCTCCAAAAGTCCACAACACATGCTTGGAGCATATCCTCCAAAATCTGAATAGTACGTTCGGATTGTCCGTCCGTCTAAGGATGAAATATTGTGCTCAACTCAAACCGCGTACCCAACTCACGATGTATTGCCCTCCAGAAATACGAGGCAAACTATGATAGACACGAGCGCACCATAAAGACGAACGATCTCATGAATATTGATTTTTGCTAACCGCTCAGAATAATAGGAAACCCCCACATGAATGAAATGCGCCGACTTAGTTGGCCAATCCATAATAACCCATATTGCATGAAACTTCCTCTGAGTCTGTAGGAGTCCAATAATGAAGTCCATAGTGATATGCTCCCACTTCCACTCAGGAATCTCAATCTTATGAAGTAAACCACCAGGTCTCTGATGCCCGTACTTTACCTGCTGACAATTCAAACACCGAGATACATACGCAATAATATCCTTCTTCATCCTCCTCCGCCAATAATGTTATCGCAAGTTTTGATACATCTTAGCGGCGCCCGGATGAATAGAATATTGAGAACTATAGGCTTCCATATAATCAACTCACGAAGCCCATCCACATTAGGCACACAAACATAACCCTGCATCCTCAAAACTCCATCATCTCTGACTATAACCTGTTTGGCACCAACATATCGCATTGTGTTCTTTAGGACAAGCAAATAAGGGTCATCATACTGCTGATCCTTGATGCGCTCAAAATAATGAAGAACGAACGACTGTGCAAGCTAGAACACGACTGGGCTTAGAAACATTCAACCTCACGAACTGATTGGCTAAAGCCTAAACATTCAAAGCCAGCAGTCTCTCGCCCCGAAATATATGCAAGGCTGCCTATACTGGCGGACTTCCTACTCAGAGCATCGGCCACTACATTGGCCTTCCTAGGATGATACAAGATGGTAATAGCATAGTCTTTCAATAGCTACAACCACCTTCTCTACCTCAAATTTAGCTCTTTCTGCTTGAACAAGTATTGCAAACTCTTGTGATCCATGAACACCTCACATGACACGCCATATATATAGTGCCTCTAAATCTTCACCACGTGAACGGTGGCTGCTAGCTCCAAATCATGAACCATATACTTTTTCTCATGGATCTTCAACATCCGCGAAGCATATGCAATAACTTTGTCATTCTGCATCAACATTGCACCAAGTCCAATATGAGATGCATCACATTACACTATATATGGCCCTGATATTGTAGGAATACCAACACCGGCGTCGTGGTCAAGGCTGTCTTGAGATTTTGAAAGCTCGCCTCACACTCGTCCAACCACCTAAATTTGGCACCCTTCTGGGTCAACCTGGTTATTAGGGCTACAATAAATGAAAATCCCTCTACAACCGATGGTAATAGCCCGCCAAACCCAAGAAACTCCAGATCTTTGTAGCTAATGTGTGTCTAGGCCAGTCCTTGACTGCCTCAATCTTCTTAGGATCTACCTTAATATCATCTGTTGATACGACATGACCCAAGAATGCTATTGAACTCAACCAAAACTCACATTTCGAAAACTTATCATATAACTAGTTGTCTCTCATAGTTTGAAGAACGACTCGAATATGCTAATTGTGCTCCCCCCGGCCGTGAGAATAATCAAAATACCATCAATGAAGACAATCACGACGGAATCCAAATAAGGCATGAACACATGGTTCATCAAATCCATAAAAGCTATTGGGGCATTTGTCAAATAATCACTAAGAACTTATAATGTCTATACCGAGTGCAAAAAGTTGCCTTAGGGACATCGGACGCCCTAATCCTCAACTGATGGTAGTTAGACCTCAAATCAATCTTCAAAAATACCCTAACACCCTGAAGCTGATCAAATAAATCATCAATACTCGACAATGGATACTTGTTCTTTATGGTGACCTTGTTCAGCTGGAGATAGTCTATGCACATTCTCATCGATCTATCATTCTTCTTGACAAACAATATCGGTGCACCCAAGGTGAGACACTAGGTCTAATAAAGCCCTTATCAAGCAGTTCTTGCAAGTTTTCTTTCAATTCTTTCAACTCTGGCGGACCATACGATATGGAGGAATAGAAATGGGTTGTGTACCCGGAGCCAAATCAATGCAAAAGTCAATATCCATGTCGGGTGGCATCCCCAACAGGTGTGAAGGAAATACCTCTGGAAACTCTCGAACAACTAGTACAAAATCCATCGAAGGAACCTCAACACTAGAATCACGAACATAGGCTAAACAAGCCAAATACCCCCTATGAGCACGTGCTTTTTGCCACGCTTAAATTACTCCTATAAAGTTCCTTAGAATTATTAGGAATTAATTGCATGATTTTGTATCTTGTTTGTATTTTTGTGTGTGTTTTTAATTGATATAACTCCAAAAAAAAAAAATACAAAAATAGTGTGCATTACAAAATAAAGGAAATACTAAAATGGACCATGCATTTCTACTTTTCATTTTCTTTAAATTAGGAATTAGTTAATTTTGGAAATTAATTAGTATAATTGTAGAGTTAATTGGGTCTTTTATTTTCATCTTGCATTTAATAAAATTAGAAAAATATTAAATACAAAATGAAACAAAATAAAGAAAAGAAAATAAAGATAAAAAGAATCAAAAGGTTTTTGACTTTAGGCCATGCACATTTTAATTCAAAAGGCTCCAAAATTGGACAAAAAATCACCCCATGCCCAGGCCCAATCTAGTCTCTAACCTGGCCTGCCCCAGAGAAATAAAAACGACGTCGTTCTGTGTCACACAATCCTGGCCATCATTTTTTTTAATCCAACAGCCACAATTGATATTTACATATATATAAAAAAGTCCGAAAATTTGTCTAACCCTAGAGACCACTACTCCTTTCTCGTGCCCTCCCCCCGTCTCCATCAGTCATCACCGCCCCCATCATGTCTCCGCATTCCTCCGTTGTCCACCATCTGCCGCCGGTCGAAAATTGCCTCCGCCAGCGGCGTTCACCCAATAACACCCAAATTTACATCTCTTCATCGCCTTCATCTACTCTTTCCAAAACTCGAAATATCATCCATCGGATCCAACCCAATCTTCTCGAATAATCAAATATGTGGACGCTGTCTCCGTCGCTCACGGTGGCGCCACCACCAAACGACCCCAAAAATACATCATATACTCTCATGGCTCCCATCTTCTTGAGTCCCTCATTAGTTTCCTTCAAACATCATCGAAACTGCTCGAATCTCGAATCATAAATGAGGCAGAACCCTAGGAGTTTATTTTTGCTCGATTTTGCCTGATTTTTCGAGCCTCGTATTGGATTCGATTCATGAAATAACATTTTTTTTGTTCTTTGAGAATAATAAACGATTAACATTATTCCGGGGCTCTAATCAATTTTTCAATCTCTATTCCAGCCTTGCATAGGTGAGTCAATACTATTTCTTTAATTAGTTTGAATATAATTTTCCTTTATTCCTGTTAATTTGTTCATCTATTCCTTATGCTCTTTTTCTTCTTTCTTTTTTTACAATAATTAGTACCGAGGATTTTGTCGTTTAAATTTTATTTTTGATTCCTTTTCTATGCTTATTGATGGTAGTTTAAAATTCATAAATTAGTGTCGTTGATTAATCATTACCTGTTAAATTCATGTTTTTTTGTTAGTCAATCATAGGTTGTTGAATGATAGTTCACTGTGATCTCAATTGTTTAATAGTTTACTGCCTATTAGTTTAATGTTACATATTAATTAGAGTTAAATTTTAGTTTTGTTAATTGGTTATAGCTAATTTAGACTCGCTAGGATTAACTATAGTTAAATTTTAACTATAGACGTATGATTTTTTACCCTCCCGAGATTTTTTATATTTTAGTGTAAAAAAATTTAGTTTAGGCCTAATACAGCTATCTCAGCTAATTTTGACTCTTTTACTTTATTTTTATTACAAAAAAAAATTTAGTTTATGTATTTTTCATAAATAAATAAAAGTACAAAAAAATAGTACCTTATTTTTATATAATTTCAAAAATACAAAAATAATTGTAAGTTTAATTAATTAGTATTAGCTTTAGCATTTATTTCAAATCATAAAAATATATTGCATCTGCATGTAGGATTTTATTTTACATTTTTAGATTAATTAAGTTGTTATTTGAGAAAAATAGAAAAAATCATAAAAATAGTCATGTTGCGTTTTACTCTTTAATTTTTTAATTTTGGTAATTTTCTTTTAATTTGATTTTTAATTAGTTGTAATAACTAATTATTAGGGTTAATTACTTTAATTTTCTAGGATAATTTGGGGATATAAATTAATTTAGGTTTTATTTTAAAAAAAATAATAATAATAAAAAACTAAAAATGAGTCTTACCTAACTAATTAGGAAGCTTCTACAGTGGTGGGATTGGAGTGCATTAGAGTAAAGAAAGAGATTTGAGTGTAGATTAATAAAATGGATTAGGGGCATTTGTGAATATGAAAGGAAATTTATGAATAGGAAGATGTATTTGTGAATAGGAAGGGTCGTTTGTGAATATGAAAGGACATTTGTGAATAGGAAAAGATATTTGTGAATAGGAAAAGGCATTTGTGAATAAGAAGGGACATTTGTGAATATGAATGGACATTTTGAGAATAAAACTAAGAGAAAAAAAAAGTTGTCGGTCTGGCTCCATTTCAAAGACATAAAAAACAGAGAAAAAACAGACAAAGAGGAGACAATTCATCTGCTTCTTCTTAAAAAACTCAGAAAAAATCAGCGGCAATTCCTGGGGGAAGCCTTTTGGAAACCTTGATCTCGAATCTTTGAGAAGCAAATTCTGCTTAGACAAAACCAGAGACCCCATCTTCTTCCATTTCCATCGAGATAATAGCCTTAAATCAATCCAAAACCCAGATTTACTCCTCTCCGAAAAATAACTACAAATCAGATCTTAAAATATTTGGCTGGAGAAGCAAGTTCTAATGTCGGAGGTCTTCGCTGCCATGTTTCTTTTCGGCATCGTTCCTGTGTTGATGTCGTAAAAATAACGTTGAGAGGCTCAAGATATTACTCTTCTCCGGCGAGTTTCGAGGTTCCAGAGTCACGGTCTTAGTCGTTATTTCTGTTTTGAGCAAACAGGATCAGATGCTCCTTGCTAAAAGGTTATTTCACATTTTACTAATTTTTCTTGTTAGAACACTATTGTCATGTCTTTGTTAAGTGGTTGAATCTGAATAAGATATCACATTTTGATGAGCACCTTATTAATTTTAATTTAATCTTTTATTTTCTCACATCATGTTTAGGTTTTTCTTTGGTAAATACTTAGTAGTTTGGTATTTGTTAATATACTGATGAACATCCCTTTTTATTGCATGAACAAGCGATAATGTAGTTTATTTATTAAAAATCAGAATTTCATTGTAAGAGCCATTTTTTTAGTAATTTTTTTTAAAGTGTTCTGTTAAGATTTAAAACTTTCGGTTGTTCCATTGTGTTGAATATCCTAAATGAATCATTGAGTGTTTATTTGATGAAAGCTTATATTGGTTAGTTGCTTCACGTATGTCATTCACTGTTCGCTTTGCTATGGCCTAGTCTTTTAGATGATTGATTTTTCATGTATTGATTTAGTTAAATATTTTTAGCACAATCCATTTCTCTTTAAATAGCTTAATCATACATCTTTTCCATAAATTAATCTCCATAGATCATGACCTCTACAATAGATTAGTTCAGGAAATGAATAGTCGTAGCTTGCTTCGAGGTGCGCCGCGCCAAACAAAATTTTAATTGCGTGGCCCTCGTGTTAATTAGCTTTAGTTCAACCTTAGAATTGAGGCGTGTCATGTCAAATACAACCCTTTAAAAAATTATATTAGGAATATGATAATTAATTTGCAATATAAATTTAGGTTTTCGAGTTAAGTAGCGGGTTCAAATTAGGAGGGTCCTCCCTTTTGTTTGAATTCGGACTTGAACTCGAGACCCGAATTTACAAATAAATTAATTAGAAAATCGTAGTTTGCTTTAGGTTGGCCTTTAAATAATAAAGTGAGATGATCCCTGCCAAACAAAATGTATAAATAATGGGCTCTCATTTTTCTTAAATAAAAATATTTAAAAATACGGGATTGGTCGTTTAGTGAATTTTCACGGCCTCCTCAAAATAATAACGCGTTAGTATCTTTAAGCACGTATTTAATAACTGTATCTCCCTAAGTTCGGGTGCACATTTATGTGACACAAATCTAAATCTCAACGAAGTCGAAATGCATTAAAGGTCACATGCGTACTGGTACGGTGTGATCCGAAATACATGTTCACGACGTTGCAACTCTTGTAAAATAATAATAAAAGTGGTAAAAGAATCTTAATTTGCATTAAGTAAATGGTATAAATCATATAAATAAGCCGAATATGACAATTGAGCGACCGTGCTAGAACCACGGAATTCGGGAATGCCTAACACCTTCTCCCCGGTTAACAGAATTCCTTATCCAGATTTCTGGTTCGCGGACTGTTAAACGGAGTCAATCTCTTCCTCGATTCGGGATTCAATCGGTGACTTGGGACACCTTAAATCTCCCAAGTGGCGACTCTGAATTAAATAAATATATTCCATTTTGACTGTCTTTTAATTGGAAAAACTACCTCGCGCCCTCGCTGGTAGCGTAAAAAGGAGGTGTGACATTAACTAAGGCAAATTGGATTGGGTTTGGTTAGTAATTTTAGGGGCAATCAAGGATAGTTTAGGCATCCAAAATGGGCTAGTTTGTTAAGGACCAGTAATTTCAAAACAAAAACAAGGGTAGTGTAGGTATTCCGTAGGTAGAACAAGGCTAAAACACCTTAGGACCTTCTAGAATGGGGCCTTAGTATAAGTTCCTGCATTTTAAAAGCAGTATCTTGGGCAATAAGCCATAAATTTAGGGTTTAATGACTGATTTCTAAAAATAAAAAGGGGAAAAATGGGTGAATAAGTTCCAGAACATTCCTGCCCTTCCTTGCTTATAAAAGGTACCTCTAATGCCTTCTTTTATAAGTTTAGACACTCTGAAAATTCCCCAAACTCTCCAGCTCTTAAATCCCCTAAAAAAATCCCCTTCTTCAAGTCTAAATTTCAAATTTGAATCTCAAAACTCAAGAGGTTCAAATCTAAAATCATATAGCTATAGAAACCCTCATTTTTAGATATTAAACCCTGCAGAAAAAACAAAAATAACAGAAAACTTTCAAAAATCCTCAATAATACTATCCCTTAGGTTAATTTGGATTTCCAGTTATTGCTTTGCATCTTCTAGCTTAATACATAGTTGCTGAAATTATTTGGTTGTTCTTGGGTTAAATTCCAAGTAGATTTGGGTCATTTCAAGCTTATTTGGGTCTATTCGAGTTGTTATTGGTTGATTTCATGGTTTTGGTTTGATTTTGAACTTTTCCTGGGTTGCTGAATTCGTTTTAGGATGTTGTTCAACTATTGTTTTCCTATTTCTACTGCTGACACCTTTCCTTTACCTTGCTAAATTCCAAGTACACCTTTAAAAGTTAATCTGTTGTATCTCAAGCCGGAAATGAGAATAAATTTGATGTTTTGGAATTATATTGTCTCCTTAGCTATTGTGTCTTGAGTAATTACAGAATGTGGTAGTTGCATTCACTTTGTTTTGTTTTTAATTGAAAGCCGGATTATACTGGGTTGTATAACTAGGATTACCTTTGGATTGTTTGAGACTGCTTTTTGTTTATACTGATTGATCTAAATTTGAGTTTGTTCTAGATTATGTTAGCTTATAGATTGGTTTTGCCATATAGTTGAATTGTTCTGAACTGTTAGGGTGGCGTATGGATTTAGCATGATGTAATATGTCATTTAACGACATTTGGTTTAACCAGATTAAGTTTAATTGTTCAAGTTTTAGATTTAATAAGAAGGCACATATGTTCATATAGATAAATAAGTTTAGCTGAGTTAGTTGGTAGCTTAAATGTTAGATTGGTAATACAGGTTCAACAAAACAAAAAATGAAAAATCATAACTTTTTGTATGATTAGAATTACTACAGAATTCCCATGTGATTTGAAATATCTCTAGTAACATTATTTTGTAAAACTCACCTATGATCTCTAATTGAATATCGAGGGTTACAGCAATGTCAATTCGTTATTGCGCTCAGACGTGAAGCCCAATGTCAGTCAGCTTCATAAGCTGGAGTACAGACGCCTCCAAACCCAATTCATTCTCATCTTGGGCCTTTGGACATGCCTATTGTCTGGTGGACTCTTATCCAAACTCTTTTAAAATTTATTATTGGGGAATCGGGTCGGGGACCTTAATTCGTAGGTTAACATAGCACAAATTTGGTCCTTCGAGTTAAGTAATGGGTTCAAATTAGGAGGTTCATCCCTTTTATTTGAATCGGTACTTGAACTTGGGGCCCAGATTTTGTAATATTAATTAATTAGGCCTCTTGAAACAAAAATAAATAGAAAATCTTAGTTTTTTTTAGGTTGGCCTTTATATAATAAATGTGAGACGAGCCTCGCCAAATACAATATACAAATTATGGGTCCCTTATTAATTTCTTAATTAAAAATACTTAGCATTCAGAGCGTGTCGTTTAGCGAATTTCACGGCCCTTCGCAAAGTTAAAAAGATGTTAGTCACTTTAGGCGCGCTTTTAATAAATTTACCTTCCTAAATACGGGTGCGCATTTCATGCGACCCATATCCAAATCCAAAATCATTGAATAAGAATGTGTCGAGGGTCCCGGTGCATTTCATGTGACGTGATCCGAAAATACATTTTTAAACGACGTTCACTTTCGTAAAAAATTATTAAAATGCGGTAAATAATTATAAAATTGCACTATAGGTTGGAGCATGTATAAAAATAAATTTTTAGCCATTTATGATAATTTAAGCGATCGTGCTAGAACCACTGGATCCGGGGGTGCCTAACACCTTCCCTCAAGTCAACATAATTCCTTATTCATAATTTCTGGTTCGCAAACTCCGATTGGGCAGTCAAAATTTTCCTCGATTTGGGATTTAAGTTAAATCGGTGACTTGGGACACCAAAAGCCAATTCTTTCCCAAGTGGCGACTATAAAAATAAATAAATAATTCTATTTCGAATAATGTCACTTTAAATGCAAAAACTCCCTTATACATTATCCTTCGGGGTAGGTGTGTAAAAAGGAGGTGTGACACCCCCTATTGACTATACATCGAGCCTTCATATATGAGATAACCCTATTGGTAGAATGACTATGAGTCCCTCTCCACTCCAAATGAGGCAACCCTGACAATGCTAAGGTCATGGTCTTGGCATGACAGTCTAATATAGCATGATAAGGTGACAACCAATCCATCCCAAAAATGACATCAAAGTCTACAATATCAAGAAGTAGGAGATCTACACCGGTCTCAAGATCCCTAATAACGACCACGCATAAACGATAGACATGTTTCTCTTGGCATTGTTGAAGGCATATCGGGAGGTCTTTACTTGGAAGGATTTTGGATAGGGTTGGAAAGAAAGGACGTCATGAAGGCACAAACATAATCAGAATAAAGGGGGTTGTGGACTTATAACTCTTGGAGTCGACTCTTTCAAAAGTAAAATAAAATATCTGCCTCAGTTTCAGTTACTGGGGATTTTTTTTTGGATTTTTTTGGAACTCTTATTTGGTTGGACCGAACCGTGAGGCTGGCTACGTATCTTTTTTTTTAAGAAATCAAGTCGAACATAGTTCAAACATTTGACCTACACTATTTTTTCTCATCTTTCTTTCTGTTTTTTTTTCTTCTATCCTTTTTTTTTTCAAAAGAAGTTGCCCTAGCTTCTGTTTTCTGGGGGGCATGGCTCTTTACCAATTCTTTTCTTCTTCATTTTTTCACTTGAATTTTCTAAGAATTGCCCCAGTTTGTACTTTTGGGACATTGACTCTTTTTTTTTCCCATCATATTTTTGTTTTTGACTATTGACTCTAAACATTCCAAAATAGGGTGGTGAAAGAAAATAACACATGCTCAAAAGGGATAACAAAGGGTATAGAGTGTTTAGATAGCAGAAAAAGGGCCTCCCAGCCTCGAGAATGCCAATCATGTTATCTTTTCGCGATTACAACATTGACGTACATGTTTGTCTTCTTGGTGTGTCGTGGTCACAAGATACTTTCCATCCCTAAATGTCAAACTTTCCAACAAACTTCGATTGACTAAACTTCCTCGAGCTCGATCTTCACAATGATTTGAAGGTGAATTTTACTCGACCTTAATTTCAAATTATTTCAACTCTTTATTCATCCTCAAAAGTGTTTTTTTTTCTTTCAGTTATTCAACTCCAGATTAAATTAGTTTATAAGAATTGGCAAAAATTCCGCATGCATGTCATATCATTAGAACTAGCGGGAAAAGAACTAAGCATAGAATGATACAAAAGGAAAAACTCTATTTTATTGAGTAAAGGATGAAAGGGTTTGACAATAAGAAAAACAACCTAATAACCGAACTACAACCTTAAAATAACCAAGACACTGAAAATAGCAACAGAACAAATAGACAAGACTCACACAGACAAAATAAATGGATAGAAGAGTTTGACTCAATAAAACAAATAAAATTTTGATCACAACCCTGAAATAACCCAGATAATAGAAAAACATCAAAACATCAAAACAAACTACTAAGATTCCTTCCTATTGAGGATGGAACGAATTTTTAACTGCTAAGCTTGATATTTAGCCACAAATTTGCTCATCACAATCACCATGGCCTTATCCAATTTCAGTCGGCAAGTTCCCAAGAGGGTTCTCATACTCCATGTAACTAGACATTTTCCCTACAAAATGTGCATCATCATGTCCGGGTAAAGGATTCTGCACGATATTTTGGGTGTCACTGTCTTGGATCACAATCCGTTTTTCCTGGATCATCCTTTCTATTTTTCTTTTCAAATCCCAACAGCTCTCGACATTGTGCCCATGTGAATTAGAATGGTATTCACACCTTTTAGAAGGTTCAAAGCTTCTTGCACGGGGTCCACATGATTTGGAGGAATATATGCAATCATGTCATACTACTTTAATTTCTCGAACAAGCTTGCATATGACTCTCTTATTGGTGTAAAATTATCTTTCAACCTTTGCTCCCTTCTATATCCCTGGCTTGGATGTGGGTTATAGGGCATTTGAAAATTTTGCGGATGCTGGTGGAAATTTGCGGTGCTAGTGCTCGCCTTCTGGGGTGTCTTGGTGGCTGTGCAATATATTGAGGTGCAACAATAGAGTATTGAGGGTTCTGAGGTGGATAATATTGCTTAGAGAGTCATGGAAAGTCTGAAGAGGCTGCTCATACCTTCGAGATGTTCTCCTGGGACCTCTTCTCGACCCTGATGTCATCATGATTTCTTCAACCTTCTCATTAGTGTCACCAAAATTATCAGATTCAATCTAGTCAACCTGAGTTAGGGGTTTGAGTAATGCTTGACTTATAATTCTGCCTATCTTAAGACCATTCTCAACCATTTCCCCCATTTTGATTGCTTTCGAGAAGGATTAACCCACAACAGATATCATGTTTTGAAAATAATTTGGCTCTTGAGCCTGAAGAAAGACATTGATTAGCTCATGGTAATCCATGGATGGCTTAACTCTAGCTGCTTGTTCTCTCCATTTAACGGCATATTCCCTAAAACTTTCAGTTAGTTTCTTCTTCTGGTTTGAAAGGGAATTACGATCTGTTGCAATGTCAATATTGTATTGGAACTGTTTGACAAAGGCATGTGCCATGTCATCCCAAACATACCAGTGAGAGGTGTCTTGATCCATAAACCATTCGGATGCTACTCCCATGAGGCTTTCCCCCAAAATAAGCTATTAGCAAATTCTTCATTTCTTCTTGCACCTCTTAGCTGATTGCAAATACCTTTTCAGGTGGTCTATGGGATATGCATGTCCATCATACTTTTCAAATTTGGGAGTTTTGAAACCAGGTGGAAAGTGGACCTCGGGGAACATACATAGATCTTTCAAGGCAATACTCTTTTGACTTGCCAATCCTTGCATGTTTTTCAATCGTTGTTCTAAGATTTTCACTCTTTGGGTCATTTCTCCCGTGTCATCTATCGGGCAGGCTTCTCAATGTTTGCACAAAGATAAAAAAAGTACGAATGGTAGTCAAGAGTGTGGTACTCCTTTTGCTGGGTAGCAAATTGTGACTCATGACAAGGCTGTCCTTGGCCATTAGCCCATGCTTGGCACATTTTGGTCATTTGTTGTTTTAATATTCTATTTTCCTCAACCACAATAGTCTTTTGTTAAACCCTCTAACCCTGAGTCTCTTGAACATTTGTAACAACTTCGATGTTAGTTATCACTTTTCCATGGATCTTGTATTGGCTGCTTACCACAAACCAACCATCTCAATCTTTCTTCACAATTCAAAATAAAACTCACGTTAGAATAAACTCAGTCAATCCTTATTATTATCATTTTTTTTTGTTGATCGAACCTGATGTGTGATGACTATGTATCATGTGGAAACATGAATTGGATCTTACGTAGTTCGGGAAGATTAGAAATAAGCAACTAAACTAACTCTTTAAATTTGGATTTTGAACCTTTTTTTCCGAAAGAAATACTTCCAAATAAGAAAGAAAATATTTGTGGATTTTGATTTATTTGATTTTTGAAAAGAAAGACGCCTAAAGAAGATATTTTGTTTTTGAATTTCAACTTTTTTGCTTTTTTTCTTTTTCTTTTTCTGGAAATTTTGAAAGAAAAACTTCTAAAGAAGAAAGGAAATATTTTTGAATTTTTTGGACTTATTTTGGGATTTATGAAAGAAATACTTCTAAAGAAAAAATGAAAATATTATTGAATCTTAAATTTTCTTTTCAATTTTGTAAAGAATAATGAAAATATTTTTGGATTTTGAGAGAGATTAAAAGAATTTTTTTTTTAAATTAGGGTCTAAAAAAAAGACTTTCTAAAGAAGGAACTAAAGAAAAATATTTTTGGATATTTTTAAAAAAAAATTGGTGTCTAAAAAAAGACTTTCTAAAGAAGGAAGTAAAGGAAAATATTTTTGAATTTTTGTAAATGGGGGGCGTGAACCGATGATGTTTGCCTACGTATCTCACATCTCATAAGAATGAGACCCGCATAGTTCGCTAGTTTTGAGAGAACACGAAAACATGACTTATTTTGAAATGACTCTTCTTTTTCTATTTTTCAAAATTTCGGCAGAGTTTCAGGATATTTCAAATACCTACATCTCACTCTCTTTTCTTTTTCCTTCTTTCTTTTTCTCTCTCTCTCTCTCTCTCTCTCTCTCTCTCTCTCTCTCTCTCTCTCTCTCTCTCTCTCTTTTTGAAGCATGCATATTATTTTTTCATTTTCTTTCCCTATTCTAGAAACCAGTCAACGTGCAAGTCGAAACAGATTAGTAGTGTCAATCTGATATCCGAAAATCGATTAAACCAACCGAGTCGTACCGCACCGAACCGATTTTCTCTTTTTCATAGGTTTTTATATAACTCTATATCCGCACAGATAATTAGGGTAGAATTTTTATTTTATATAAATAAATCGAAAAAATACCGAGTCGTACCGCATAAATTTACATGTGAAAACTATATTTATATAGTAAGTTTCAAAATATTAATGCATTTTTTTCTTTGGGCCTTGGAATTTTAAAAAAATATTATAAATCAACAAGTAATTAAACTCAAAATACTACTTCTTAAGATCTATTATGCTAAAAACTACGTTATTTTAAGTATTTTAACAATACATAAAATATTCTAGCGATTTTGAGTAACAAACTATAATGTATTGAATATGTTTCCTTTCATATAATTTGGATTTATCTTTAAGAATATTTAATCTTCTATGGACTTTATTCTTGAGTCCTATCTTGATTAATATGTTCTCACTCGTGATTTATATTTTCTTTGGCTTTGCTTGGTTTCTTTTACATTGTTGCAGAATAGTTGATGGATTTATACTTTAGCCATTTTTCATGTTTTTAATTCATCACCATTTAAATAATAAAAGTGTCTAAAGGGTTTTGTTATATTATATAAAAGAACATACATTATTGTATTCTACTTCTACTCGTAATATTTTTAAAAAATACCAAAAATTAACCGAACCGAACCGATACCGAAGAGAAACCGACGTGATTGAGATGATTTCGACGAGTTTAATTTTGGTTATACATAATAGAATAATCGAAAAATTGGTATGGCACTAATTTTATAAAATAACCGGCCGAACCGAATGATTGACACCCCTAAAACAGATAAATATACAAGTAGCACGTAAGATGCATCAGGATGATCTTTTAATTTGAGTACACCTATCCTAGACGGACCCAACCTCTGCGTTGAGTCCTCAAAGTCAAATGGATGTGATGTAAACAAGCGTTCCTACTAGGGATCTGGCATGAGGCTGTGTTATTCTGAGTTTAAAACCTAGGTGTATTATTCTAGACTTGTCTTACCCGAACGGACAGCTCGAGCTGAGGGGTGGCAGCATACTGGAATACACAAGCTTCACCGGCTCTGCAACTTGTCCGAACCTCATTCTAAAATTGGGATATGACTCTAATAGAAAAGATGTCACGCGAAGTGCACACTTACAAGATAATTTAGAAGGCTCATAGAGAGAGAGGGTTTTACAACAATTTATATACAGTCCAAACAGTATCAAAGCGGTAAAAAGCGACAATTAACACATTAGGCTCAAACATATAAAAATCAGATAATAAATAAAAGCCAACTATAATAGTCATATCTAAGCTCGAATTCTGAACCCTGAATCAAAAGTTCTGGGTTCTTATCCCCAGCAGAGTTGCTAGAGCTGTCACACCTCCCTTTTACCATCCGAGAGCGGATATAAGGAAGTTTTTTCAATTTAAGTGACATTATTCGAAATGAGATTATTTATTTAACCTTTAGAGTCACCACTTGAAATATTTTACTTGGTGTCCCAAGTCACCGGTTTATTTTTAAATCCCAATAGAGGAAATTTGACTTTCCTTTTGAAGTCTGCGAACTAGGAATTCTAAGTAAGGAATTCTATTAACCCGGAAGAAGGTGTTAGGCATTCTCGGATTTTGTAATTCTAGCACGGTCGCTTAAACTATTAGTAATTGGCCTATTATCTAATTTATTACATGTATTAAACTTGTGCATTTTTAACCTTTTAACCGCTTTTAATTAATTGAACCTCTTTAGGAAGATTCAACATTATTTAAAATGTGCCTTGAACCATGCCACATAAAATGCACTTGCGGTTCGCGACACGTTCTATTTATCATTGTTAAGAATTGAAATTGGGTCCCATGAAATGTACACCCGAATTTAATAAATAAAAGAAAATAAATTTAGATAACGCGATTAAGGCAACTACGAAACTTCAAATTAATAACAAGGTTTGCGAGGGCCATGAAAGATTTAATTGATGGCATACCTCAATTTTTGAAGAGTTAAAATTAATTAAATGAGGGCCATGCGTTTTGAAATTTTATTCGGCATGGCACACTTCAATATTCTTAAAAGTTTTTATTATTCGAAGTTGTTATTATCGGGTTACACGAAATGCACCCCCGAATTGAGATACACGTATCATAATCATGCCACGGGAATCGTACCCATGGCTACGGTAATTTATTATTGGTCGCACCTAAAGCAAGCTATGAGGTTTGTTATTCGTGTAATACTTAATTCAAAACCCATTATCACACGGTCCATTTAAATTGCAACTCCCGATTTCTAGTCAAAACAAAATGCTATGAATTAACTTTGGCACTATGTAACTTTTTTTTTTGACCAACCATATAATTTTCGAATCAAGCCAGAATGTATTCGTTCTCAAGACCTCTCACAAAACGAATTCACCAATTGAAACCAACGTGAAATAAAACTTAACCAACACTAAGGGGATCTAACAATTAACGGAGAAAATTTTCAATCCACATGAAGATAAATATGAAGGACAAAGTAAAGTAAATAAATTATATATTCATGAATCATGCTTTAACAGAGCAATAATGTGAGAAACGGACCTTTACAAAGTTGTTTTGAACCTCGAATAATACACAAGGACGCGAACAAAAAATGTAGCCGCGCCGAAACCTTGCCGGGATCTCGAACGGAACTGAACAGACCCAACAAACTCGACTCAATCCAACCTTCTCGTTCTGAATTTATATCTGGACGCTTTTCTTTGTTCGACGAAGAAGATGGGGCGTCGTTGATTCGCTGATGGTCTAAGCATACAAAAAATAGTTGTTGCTTCGTGATTTTGGGGAAATAATGTTAATTGTTGATTGAAATGAACGGGGGTGGGGGTCCTTTGGTTGAGAACGACGCTACTATCAGCTTTTGGCCCTTGTCTCTTTGTCTATTTTTTTAGCTTTTTAGTTGATTCTTCTTTGTAGAAGAAAGTCCAAAAATGGCTATTTGTGTTTGATCCCCCATAAGATCGACGTTAGTTCATTTTGTTTGATTTTTCTCTTTTGTTGATCGTCTTTGAAACGACTGCTTCAATGGGTTTTACATGTAGGTCCTTTAGGCATTAGGTACTATTATATAGGGGGTAGAAATTAGGTTTGGGTATGCATCTAGGAATTATAGACTTGGTAATTATGACTAGGTCAAAAAATTAGGCCTAAAAATGGGTTGCTCGAGCTCAAGTTTTATTCTTTCTCTGCGAACGAAATTAAAATACGAACTCATTTATTAATTAGTTGTACTTACATAAAATAACTGTTAAAATAAGACTGGCCGTTAAAACAAAACTATTTTTTTTTGTATTTTTCAAGATTAAAAATAATTAAAACACATTAATGAAATTTTTTTTTTATAAATTATATTTTCTTGTAATAAATAAAGTAAAAGAGTCAAAATTAATTGAAATAGCTATATTAGGCCTAAATTTAAATATTTATGTGCTAAAATATGAAAAGTCTTGGGGATGATATAAAATCACATGTCTACAGAATGGATTTTTGACCTACAAAAGATTTTAGAAGCCAAGTCAAGAAGACACAAGAATTCATCAAGATTTCAACCAACAATTGGTGCAATACAACAGTTTATATCTAATCATTAACATTGATGTTTTCTTTGTTTTTTAGATGACTTTTTCCATAGCTATTGAGTAATTTCCATTAAGGGTTGACAAATATAATGTTTTGATAAGTTGATTAAGGAATCGATTCTTTATAGTTGACGGGGTTTTAATTCGTATTATGGCGTTATTTCTTATTTTTCTTAACCAAAAGAGAAACTTGATATTGAATTTCTTTACATCTTATGCTCTAGTTTAAATTTTCGATTTAAGCAAGTAATTGAAAGAGCCTCTTGAATTATTAATCGAGCTAGAAGATAGAAAACTATTCGTGAGAAGTTACCCTTTAGATCATAACCATTATTTTGTTGTTGCAATTATTTACTATGCTTCAATTGAATTACTTATTGAAATTAACGTTTAACCGCAAAAGGAACATCAACTTCTAGTGTAACCTGATTATCTGTTGACTTCGTGAGATCAACAATATTATATAGTGAACTAACTGAAGAACTAGATCCCAAGTTAATTATCCTGCACTTGTCTAGTCACTTACCCTTATTTTTTTATTGATATTTCTTCATTGCTTATATGTTTTCCTTTGTGATCAATTGCTAATTGCTTAATTTTTAGTAGTTAATCATAGTAATAGTCATCAAATCAAGTTTTAGTTTTCCTAGATAGTAATCAACTAAAGATTATTCAAACATCGTTTGAATCCAATCCTTACGGAGACGATAATTAAACTGCATTATCTTTGACTAACGAACACTAATTTTATACTGTGTTTTGCGCTCATTATACTCCACCGAGGTTAGTTTATATACTTAATGGGTACGGTATACTTATACTACACGTTTGCATATTTTTGTGCCCATCCAGCTGTTGGAGATAGCAGACTCAGGCTGTGAGAGTTTCTTTGATCGTTAGGATTTAAGGTAGAGCTGCTTCGTTCGCCGCAATTCCTTGGAATCCTTTCCGTACATCTTATTCTCTATTAGTATAATATTGTATTTTGAGATATTGTATGTATCCAACTAGAGTTCGCGACTCTTTACTTCCTAGTTCTGGAATATATTGTGACTATCGTCGTATTGTCTTGTATCACATTTATTCCCGCATTTATGTTTAACACTTTTGTTTAAAAATAATAATGAGTGATCGATTACCTAATTTTAGAGACTAGGTGCCATCACAATCCCTATGGTGGGATTTGGGTTGTGACATATTTGACAAGGATTGGTGACGTGATGAGCTCTAATTAGTGGAAGGGAAGATGCATGGACTGATAAGTAGGACTAGAGTGTTAGTGACTATGCGACTTAGATCGGGTATGAGCTCTATTGGGCTTGATTTTTGGGCCAAAAATTGAGCTAGAATTGTTAGGAATTAATTTAAAAAATAGCCATTTGAATTTACATTTGAAATTTGCAATAATAGCCATTTTTAGATTTAAAATACTTTTTTCTTTAAATTAAACTAATCATGCCTCCACAATTATAATAATTTATAATGAAATACTATATATATTTTTTTGGTAAAAATTAATATAAATACTTGTAGTTGCATAGATAGAAATAGAAAAAAATTCACTAACGAATTTTCAAATTAATAACTAAAATACATACTTATGTAATATAATAAAATGATTAATTGATTAATATAAATAATAATAATAATAATATTATATTATGCTAAAATTAATTTTATTTACATAATATAAATAAATTATTTAAACTAATAGTTAATATTTTCTTGAAAAAATATAATAATTCTTTTAGACAATAAGCAAAATATTTGAATATATTTTTCTAAATTATTACTGACTAGGAAGCATAAAAAGATTAATTTGAAAAAGGAAGGGTCAAAATTGATCGTTAACATTGACATTTTTATTTCATATGTATCTCCTTTTATATATTTTTGCTAGACTTTGTCTTCTACTTTATAAGAGAATGACATTCAAACAACCAAGCTAGTTTTAAGCTGTTAAATATATTTAATATGCAATATTAGTAAGATAAAATGTTCAATAAAAATAAATCGTCAAAATAAAATGCCCTATTTAGTTTGAGGGTCTTGATGTATTTGGCAGAGGAAATAAAAGATTAAAATTTCAAATAGATGCCCTAGTTTAACTTGTATTTACTTTATAATTTTTTTAAAAATCAATAGTACAAACACCTTTTGACCTTTTTCTCCTTATTCTTCTTTTTCTTTTTCTTCTTCTTAAGTGCCGTAAAAACAAAGGCGATAGTGGATTTGCATTGCACTTGCAAATATGTTTTAAGGTAGTTTATGGTATTTTATAGTAGTAAGCTATTGTGGCACTCCCCTCTTTGCTACTCCTTAGTGTGTCTTCTTCTTAATTGCAAACTAAGATTGTTGGATTTATTGTTATTTTGATAAATTGATGATTAGAGTTTATTCTTTTTGATATTTAAAAATTATATTTTAGTGAGCTCATTTGGAGTAGATTTGAGTGTTGAACCATATGTTGAATTGTTAAAATTTGAAAAATAAGTATATGTTTTTGGACCATTTGTTTCAGACTAAAAGTTTTAAGTGCATACATATGATAGCTGAAATTTGGACTAGTTAATTCTTAAGTGCATCTTAAGTATAATTTTTTACATTTCAGACTAAAAAAGTCTTAAGAGCATGTCAAATTAGCCACACTTTCAGACTAAAACAATCTTAAGTTAGCAACTTCATATGCCATTTTTTCCAACTTCAGACCCACTATAAATTTTTATACTATATGGCTAGAGATGGCACAATGAGTTAAAAAAAATAGGTATCGATCCATATTATCCACCAAAATATGAGTTGGATAATAAATTTTTTAAAAACGGATCGAATATGAATAAGAATCATATTATCCATTTAGAAAATGGTTAACCAAATAGATAATCAATGAATAACTAATGTATTTAATTTTACATTTGTAAAGCCTCAATTAAGGGTTCCTCAAATTTGAGAGACTAGTAATTCTCCCATAAGTGATAATATACAAAAAATTATGGATAATATGGATATCCGTTGAATAACCCATTTTTTATCTGTTTCAAATACGAATCAAATCGGATAATTAATATATTTTTGAATTTTCCGTTTTCGATCCACTTATGTCTAATCCGATCCGCTGATTTACTACCCCTAAATATGGCTATAACTTCATATGCCCGAAGGAGCAAATCCCCAAAGAACAAAAAAACGAGCCTAGGAAAAACAAAACGAGAAGAAAGAATTGAAAAAAGGACCAGAGACAATTGTAGCACCTCGCCTCACGTGCTCGCCTCGTGCATAGTAGACGGACTAAATATAAACAGCACCATTTTATGTGTAAAAGGGAAAAACTTAAACGGAGGGAGAAACGGAAATGGGATCGATAGACACGTCTACGAGGGCAGAAAGCGGTTCAGACCCAATCCCAACCCCAAACAGCACCGCCAATGGGCATCACGCCGGGAACGGTTCCGTCCATCCTCCGGCGGTGGAATCCACCGGAGCTACGGCAGAAAACGAGCCGTTTAGGAAGAGGAAAGGAAGTGGTGTTCTGCCACTGGAGGTGGGGACACGTGTCATGTGCCGCTGGAGAGACGGCAAGTATCATCCCGTTAAGGTCATTGAACGCCGTAAATTGCCCTGTGGCGGTGCTAATGACTACGAATACTATGTTCATTACACTGAATGTGAGTGAACAATTTCAAATTAATGGTTTTCTTCTTACTTTATTTGCATCAATTTGGAGCAGCTAGGTTTTGGAGTCCCCCCTCCCCCCCTTAAATTAGTTGAATACAATGTACAGGTGGTAACAAAACACCGAATGTGAGTTAAAGTTTTAAAGCCAATCTTATGTTTTCCTTCTAATTCTATTTGCGATGATTTGGAGCAGCTAGGGTTTGGATATCTTTTTCCTAGTTTTCTTATTTTAGTTGAATAATTTCGATTTATGGCTAACTGTAGTTCCTTGGACGGTGAACTGTTCAACTGTTTTCTACCTATTTCTTAAATTTTTTAGAAATGTGGTTGGTAGTAGGATTTCATATTATGTAAATTGAAAGATGGAGAATTCTATTTACAAAATTGACTTGAAAATAAATGATTGACCCTCGTACTGGAAGATTCACTTTACAAAATTTACTTGAAAATTAAATGCTTTGACCCACGTGCAGAACCCCATAGTTCATTTAGGATGGAGTATTATCAGTTGTCTGTCCTAAATTATTACCACAATTTAGGGGTTTATAATAGACATTCTTGTTACATAGTTGGTT
The DNA here is from genome assembly GCA_032618575.1 of Nicotiana noctiflora. Classification (NCBI taxonomy): domain Eukaryota; kingdom Viridiplantae; phylum Streptophyta; class Magnoliopsida; order Solanales; family Solanaceae; genus Nicotiana; species Nicotiana noctiflora. The sequence goes on along the minus strand of JASVEL010000028.1, from coordinate 146,401 downwards.
GAACCGAAAAAACTCTTCACAACTCATAATGTAAGTAATTCTCAAGCTACTCGTTTTTCCTCTTAATCTTGTATTAATTTTGAGAAGCTGGGGCAATGAATATTTTTACCTAAATTATTTCAGTGATTAGTTATGGGTTTGGTGGAAATTCATGATTCATTGTCGGTTGAGCCTATAGGCTTCATTCGGATGTCAACAAAGTTGCTAGAACATGTTTTCTTGGGAAAATTGTGATAAATAAAAAAGAAAAAAAATGAAATTCGTTTTGTATTATGTATTCATTTGAAAGGAAAGTAAAGTTTTAAAGTTTCAAGAAACCACATTCCTACATAATTCCACCCTTCCTCCAGCACTTGATTTGGAGAGTCTCTTTCCACAATTTTCTTGCTTAACAAAAGCACAGAAAAAGTGCAACTGTTAACTTTCCTGCACTTTCTTTGTCGCCATATCAGCAAGCGTGAACTATTTCATTTCCCGCAGTTTCAATTATGTTGATCTTACTAATTACAATGTCTTTCATTACTATTTTACTTTAGTGCAATAAAACTTTCGTCTTCTAATAATATGAAATAATTGCATCTATTACGCCTTTATTTTGTTTTCTGATCTTGGACAGTCAATCGGAGACTTGATGAGTGGGTTAAACTTGAACAGCTTGATCTTAATTCAGTAGAGACTGTTGTGGATGAGAAGGTCGAGGACAAGGTAATACTTGCTATATTTATCTGCTTGTAATTTTCCATTTGGGGTACTTATGAGGCTTGTTGCACCTCTCCTATTGGGAGGTGGGATTTTTCGTGCTAAGACAAAGGAGAAACCCTTATGTAGATCTGAGAGAAAATTAAGATTCTGTCTCTCTTTGAGTGGGATCGAGGGCAATAGGTTGAGAGCTATGATCACTCTACTGCATGCAACGTGGCCAATGGTCTCTGTTGCCTCATAGATATGCTTTTTCTTCTTCAGAAGAATTTACAATTTTCTCCTTCTCATCCCTTTTGGAAGGTTTCCTTTTTGTGTCCCAAGTAGATGGCTGGGCGGGTGAGGTTTAGGAGTACAACCTCTGGATGCCAGATTCAAATTCCACCTACAATACTTGCTGCATTTGTTTTTCTTTGTTTTGATTATAATGACCTTGCCCTTCATGTTTTTTGCTTTAAAAAAATAAACTATCCAGTACCTTTGTCTGGTGCTTTAAGGTCTAACAACTGAAGTTTTCAGGTGACAAGTTTGAAAATGACACGCCACCAGAAACGTAAAATTGACGAGACTCATGTCGAGGTACTTTTTGTATTCTTTATATCCTTTTAGAGGGTTATACTTTTAACTACACCCTAACTGTGGATATTATTTTTCTCTTTGATATTTTCATGGTTTACAATATTATGTTGCCATCATCCTTCTTTTATTCAGTAAAAATTAGTTCCTTTATTTGATGTACCCAGCATTTCTAGTTCTAGTTGCCTGTTATCCTAAGTGCTTAAGGCTATCCCAGCCAGATTCTCTTCAATGTTTCTGAAAGAGTGCCAATGAACTGTGCATGTGAAATAATTGTGATTTTGCGTTAGGTCCGGGTGGGTTGGTGAGAGTTTCAATAGAGACAAAGATAGCAATGGAGTTCTTTGTCACGCTAATGTGCTCTAGTAAATGTCTTGAATTTCATAAACTGTAAGATCTTACCGTTTTTGCTCGGGTAAGCACTGAAGCTTTGTCAAGCCCACGGCCTTAGGCACCTCGTTTAGTTGGTGCTTTATTGTAGGCGTCAAGTTGCTAAGCCATGCTCCTCTTCACCCTTCATCTGTCTCTAAGAGCGCAACACTAAATTGTAAAAATAATTGATAAAGTAATACATTAATTGCTAAGAAAATATTATGACTGAATTTTATAGGATTAGGAATAGCAATTTATAAATGTAAAAATAAATGCAGTATAAGAAAGCTAGCCACTAAAAATTTAAAGCTATATCTTTCATCTAAGTCAGAAATTTATAATTTTTTGAACTTGAATGAGATGATTTCTAGTTCATGCCAGTTTGATAAGGAAATCCATGCATATGGTTTAATATTAGTTTTTTCTATTCTTTTGTCTAAATATTTGTTGTTATTTGTGTTAACCTTACCATCCTTGAAAAGATAATTTGTTCTGTGTTTGTAATCACATATCCTGCATTAAGTTGTTATTTTATTTTTTCTTCATTAGCGCTTCTGAATCCCGCCCTTTGTTTCCTTTTTGCGCTTAAAGTCCCAATAAATTTTGGTGCTTTTCTGCACTTTTTGTTTTATGCTTCTAAGTGTAAGTTCTCATATATTAACATGAACTAGGGAGCTGTTTAATCTTGGAGTGGATTGATTTCAGAGGACTAACTTATGAAAAACCACCTTGGCTACTTTTTCCTTTTCTTAGCTTAATTGGAGTTACTATTGACTTTTGCTGCTCTTCCTTGCCTTAGTATTTTCCATGCTCATCTAAACACACCCTTTGTGATGAGAAACACAAACTAAGTTTAAATATAGTAGTACAATATCTTTTGATGGAGTGGAGGTAGTAGTTTAGTGAGCTTAACTACATAAGTATATTGGGCCCTTTTAGCTACTCCCTCTGTTTCAATTTATATGAACCTATTTGATTGGGCACGAAGTTTAAGAAAAGAGAGACTTTTGAACTTGTGGTGTAAAATGAGACACATATATTTTGTGTGGCTATAAATTATGACATAAAGGTAAATTATTTCCAAATAAGGAAAGGGGTCATTCTTTTTGGCACGGACCAAAAAGGAAATAGGTTTATATAAATTGAAATGGAGGGAGTATTTACTTATTATTATTTTTTTCTTTATTGATGTTTTTGGGTTTTTGTTCTGTCTCTTTTTTGAAATTTGTTTCTTAAGATCCTCCTATAGATTCTATAGTTCCGTTTTAATTTTTTTTCTTTGTTATTTGACATATAAAGTAAAACATTTCTTAGTTCCGGATGATTTATTTAAAGATATGGCACAATGGAAGAAAAGACCCATATAGGTGATAATGTACTATACGGGAATAGGTTTTAGGCCTCATTTTTTTTAAAGATTAAGACATGAATTTTAGTACACGTCTGAATATCTAGATGTGTGTTAAGATTAAGACATGTGGATCTGAATACACATTTGAATCTTAAGATGTGTATGAAGATCTAAATACTAAATGATTAAGACTGTTTAATTTTTAACATCCGAATGTATAAAATTTATCTTTATTTGAAAATTAATAAACATAAATTCAAATGAAATACTAATTAATCTAATATTCTATCAATAATATATATATTTTTTAAAAATATGATAGTTGTTGGTAATGATGGCTAACGGGTGAATGCTGACTAGAGGCGGCTGTTGGTGGTACTTTTGGTTGATGGTATTGGTTCAGGGTAGTAGCTAGTGGTGATTTATAGTGGTAACAATTATGATTGATGGTGGCAATGGATGACAGTGTTCAAAATAGTGTGAAGCGAGAAAAAGCGACAACTCCCATTTCACGAGAAGCGAGAAGCGAAGCGCCTGTTTTTTTTAAGTGAAGCAGAATTTAAAAAAAATAAAAAAATAAATATGGCCTAGACAACACATGTAATTGTAAGCAAAAAAACTAAAGAGTAGCATCAATTAAAGCACAAAAAAGCATCCTATTCTTCAAGATTGTCAAGAGCAGCATCGATGAAACCACAAAATGAGCATCCTATTCTTCTACAAGATTGTCAAACTCTTGTATTCCAGTATCATTATTGTATTACTCGTCATCTTCTTCAATTCCATCTTCTTCATCAACTTGGGACAAAGTAGAAGTTTGGGAAGAAATATATAATTTGGCAGAAATTTGGGAAGAAATTTGGCCAGATTATGGGCAGAAACGGGGCAGAAAATTTCTAGAAAAAATTCGCCAGCATTTCGGCGCTATTTGGACGTTTAGAAAGAAAAAGAAAAAGAAAAAAAAAGGAGAAGAAGAAGATTAGAAGAAGAAGAATATTGAATGAAAATAAAAACATACCTCTTGAGTCTTGAAACTTGAAAGTTGTCCTCTTTTTGTTGTAATGTTGAAGAAGAAGAAGAAGAAAAACCCTAGCTTGTTTGTTGTAATCTTGAAGAAGAAGAAAGACTTGCTGAACAGAATAGGCTTTTGGGTGTTTTAAGTGAAATAGACACGGGTAGGCTATTAAATTCAAGAAGCGACCGCTTCCGGCGCTTCTTCCGCTTCACGCTTTTAGGGTTGTAGCGCCCGCTTTATCGTACCTGCGCCGCTTCTAACACTGGAAGCGGCTGTGCTTAAAGCGAGAAAGCGACCGCTTTCTTGAACACTGGTGGATGATGATAGTTAATAGTGGCGGGTGGTGGTTGTAGTTGTGATTGAGGAAGGTGGTGGTAGGTTATAGTGATGGGCAGTGCCGGCTGTGGTTGTTGATGGTGATAGGGTGGTTAGTTGTGATAGTTGGGATGGATGAGTGTTGATTGTGGTTGAGAATGATGGTGGTGGAGTGTTGAAGATGGTGGCTGGTGATAATCGATAATGGTGGCAACTATTATTGAGGATGATAGTGGTGTGGTGGTGATGGTGGTTGAGTACGGTGGTGGTTAGGTATAGTGATGGTAGCATGGTGGTAGTTGATAATGGTAGGTGGTAGCGATAATTATAATGAATATAGATGATAGCATCTTAATAAAATTAAGTCTCAGTTATAGTTCTTAATCATACACAGACCTATTCAGACCCATTAAGTGGTTGTGAAGTAAAAAAAACAAACACACTAAATGATTACACTAAATGATTAAGATTTGAATAATTAAGATTCAGACTTTAAAAACAAACTCACTTCTGAATGAGATGTGGATGATTAACACACATGCGTGAGTGTGTGATGACATGTTAGCGGACCCCAGCTGTTTGGGACTATGTTGCGTGGACACTCCAAAATGTAGCCGTACCTGTGTCGGATCCTTCAAATATGCACTACTTTTGGAGGATTTGACACGTATCCGTTTACATTTTCGGAGAGTCCGAGCAACATAGGTTTGGGACGGAGGAGGAGTACTTGTTGTGGTGTGATTTATTGATCTTGCCAAAAATATTTGTGTCATTTGTAGGGTCATGAGGAGCTTGATGCTGCCAGTTTGCGAGAGCATGAAGAGTTCACGAAAGTTAAGAACATTGCAACAATAGAACTTGGAAGATATGAGATTGAAACATGGTACTTCTCCCCATTTCCTCCAGAATACAATGACTGTTCGAAGCTGTTCTTTTGCGAGTTCTGTCTCAATTTTATGAAGCGCAAAGAACAGCTTCAGAGGCACATGGTGAGCCTTTTCCCAAATTTTTCTTGCTTTTCCTCTTGTTATGGAAAGGAGAGGCGAAATTTACACTGATTCAGTATGGCTACAATAAATAACTTCTGTGCTTACAACTTAAAATGCTAAAATTCTTTTTGCAGGGCTAATTACTATGCTCAATTTTTAGGTCTATATGGTATATATTAGTCCTTTAGACCTTTACTTAAGTAGGAAGTAGTCAGTATCTCTTTATCTCTTCGTTCCTGGATCTGTATGGCTATTATGCCTTTCTTTGTTGAAGCTTTTGAGCAAATCTAGGATGCCATCTCAATTTAATTAATTTTCTCAAGTAGTTAGTGGCAAATATCTATTACTTTGGGGAGATTCCTTGTATTTGTTTCATTCCCATCTTGGATTGCCAACCTACCGAGATACAACTAGATTAGTTAGAAGTATACAGTTGTTCAATAAAGTTTAACATTTTGGTTGTGTGGGAGTTGAACACTACAATTGTTGTGGAGTTAACCTCAGTTGTATATAATTCCCTATCAAAAGGTCTAGTTTCCTGCCACCATGCTATGCTACATGATGTTAATAGGAACCTTAATATTCTCGCCTAACTAAAAGAAGATCAATTGATAGGATGGTTGTTATAAAAAAATGACGGGATTGTTGTTCCATGTAGTTTTAAGGGTGAGAACTTTCTGTTTTTCCGTTCGGCATATTGTTACCCCTTTCACCCGAAGCATGCTGTTGTCATTGTTTTATATTATCCTACTACCTTCTGGGCGTCTTACACCTTCAATTTAAGCACCCAAAAGGTTTTACTGAAAGTGCTATTCTTATCTTACTCCCTTTGTCGTAATTTCGCTGTCCCATTTAGTTTGACTACGAGTACTAAGGTAAGAGTAAGAATTGTGTTTTCTTCTTACCTATCCAATTTCTAGCAGAAGTGGGTGTAATGTGGAGTTAAAGCTAGATTCTGATTTTTTTTGAACATTTTAAAGAATAAACAAGTGGACTTGCATACCTTTTTGATAATATGGAAAAGATCCAAGATATTGCCCCTAAATTATGAGAAATGGAGCAATTTTGTCCTCCGTTGATAGTTGGGTTAAATGTACCCGCACTGTTACCAAATGGGCTCAGATATACTCTTATTGACTAGCAATCAACTATTGAAAGATAATTACTTTCTCATCGAATCAAAATTTACCACGTGTCCAAGCTTAAAATTAAACCAACCCTAAACATTATAAACCCTCTCTCTTTTCCCTCATCTTCTCACACCACCACTCTGCAACAACCATCGCCGGAACTTTTGCAGGAAATTTTGCCGGTGTCCTTCCCATCTTTATCCTATCCCATCTTTATCCTATCCCTTCTGAACCCACAATTAAACCTCCATTAAAAATCAATAAACAAATAATGAGTTTTTTTTTTGGGTGACTTCACCTTTTTAGTGAAGTCTTTTTATTAATTATATGAATATGTTAACTTAAAAAAAAAGGAGGTTTTAAGGATCATGAAATGCACATGAGAATGAACATGAAGTTGCAGGTTCAAGAAAGAGAAGAATGCCACATTACAAGATGCAACAACCGTGAGATATGAGATGAAGATGATTATTCGAGTGACTACTAAGCTAAAAGGATCAAAGTCATTAGCATTCCTTGTCTACAAGGATTCATTAATGTTGTTCTAAAAATCACATTACTTTTCCATCAAAGTACTGATGATTTACACATCCACAATAAATAGAAAATGCTCTCTAAGAATCAGAGAGAATTGGGAGCTAGTTCGCTAAAATAACCAATTGAGGTATAGATTATAGTTCTAATATGGGCTCAAAATTGCCGGTGAAATTTCTGACCACTCTCGCTTGTAGAGAGGAGTGATGGTGTGAGAAGACGAGGAGGAAGAGAGAATTTTTAATGTTGGTTTAATTTTAAGCTTAGAGTTGAGGGTCTCCGGGAAACAGCCTCTCTGCCCTCGGGGTAGGAGTAAGGTCTGCGTACATATTACCCTCCCTAGACCCCACTTGTGGGATCATACTGGGACGTTGTTGTTGTTGTTTAATTTTAAGCTTGGACACGTGGTAAATTCTGATTCGATGAGAGAGTAATTATTTTTGTAATAGTTGACTCTTAGTCAATACTCAATAAGAATTTTGAGTTCATTTGGTATCCGTAGGGGTATATTTGACCCCAACTATTAACGGAGGGCAAAATTGCTCCATTTCTCAAAGTTCAGGGGCAGTTTGGACTTTTCGCTTGATAATAAAATATTTGGAATAATATTGAAGAATGCAGAGAAACGGTTTCCCTTTAGGGAAGTTAGACCTAATTTTGGGATCAAGTCAACTGGAAGTAGGAAAAAAAAAGTTTTTTTCAGAGCAGTAGATATCAAATAGCCACGTCTTTCAACTTCTGATACATGGGTATTCCTTTTTTCTGACTTATTCTCTTTCTTTATGCAGAGAAAATGTGATCTTAAGCATCCCCCAGGCGATGAGATCTATAGAAGTGGAACACTTTCGATGTTTGAGGTGTGTTAGTTGATCTCAGTACCAGTTTTCTTTCTTTGGTTTGTCCTTGACGCGCTTAGAGGAAAGCCTTGCAGAGATATGCTTACGGTATCTTATAATGTTCTCGTTTGTTGGACATTTGCTGCAGGTTGATGGCAAAAAGAACAAGGTTTATGGGCAAAATCTATGCTACTTGGCCAAATTGTTTCTTGATCATAAGACTCTATATTATGATGTTGACCTGTTCCTCTTTTATGTGCTCTGTGAATGTGATGACCGAGGTTGCCATATGGTTGGTTACTTTTCAAAGGTAAAACTGCAACTCCCATATCTATATTGGTATTTTTTGTGAAGAAGTTTATGGGTTTCTTCCGTTCTCTCACTGTTTTGCATATTTAGGGATTGTGAGTTTGCGTAGTCATCATTTTGTAGTAGTGAGGAGGTTTTACCTTCAGTTGCTACGCGTCTTCAACTTAGGGAGATTATGCAGCTCTTGTGAATCTGTAGAATTCTCACATCATTCTGCAACTATGAAAAGTTACTTTGATTTGTTAGCGCTCGCTGCCATTTCCTACTGGGTTGAAATTGTTAACTAGGATAGTAGCAAGGGCAATATGACAGAGTGAGATCCTACCTGCATATATGTTTGGAGTAACTTATGATCTGACAAGCATTTGGGAAGCACTTGTAAGCTTCTTGCCAGAGCATTTCCAAACCATGTTATCGAGGCAGTCAATTTTGTATCTGAATGTTAAAAAAAGTTGCATCTTGATATAGCAAGCAAAATATGCTATCGAAGTGTGTTTAAACTTTGACCACATTTTCTACTTTTTAGAGGGTTGCTCTAATGTGTTTGGATTTGGAACATTTGGCTGGTGTACATCAACCTTGCAAGGCCTTTTGAAACATGTTCATAAGGTTTTAATTTTTTTTTAATTTTTTATTGATGAAGTGGCTTCAAATCACATTTGAAGCTCACCATCTAATTCCTCGAATATTTTGCAGCCTAAAATCTACAATCCTAATTTGACTTTTCATGTTTTAGTCGTGCTCGGCAACATATGCATTGCCAAATAGGGTTTCTTATGGGCCTGTTGGAAACAAATACCTAAGTGCTACTTCTCCCCAAAAAAGAGTTTTCTTCCGAAACCTGCCCAAACACACTAAAGCTTTAGTAAGTGATATATATTTGTTCAACTACCATTTTTTTCTAGCCAAACTTTAGACATTCTAGGCCGGTGTTCTTGATCTGTCCACTCAGTTTGTCCTCATTATACCTTTAGGGGTCGTTTGGTACAAGGAATAGGGATAATAATCCCGGGATAGAATTTGGGATTGTATTTATCCTATGTTTGGTTATAGGTATTAGCTAATTCCCGGATAAGTTTTACACAAATGGTGGGATTAGCTATCCCATATAGAGGATGGGATAGCTAATCCCATGGGATATCCTTGTTTATCCTACCAATTGTACCTAACGACCCCTTATTATCCTTATTCAAGGGGAAAAAGCTTTGCTATAAGGAACAGAAATGAGTTTGATATTTGACCTAGACTTGATATTTGGTCAAATCTCCTATGTTGTTGGGTTCCCCAAAGAGCTCTGTTAATGATTACTTTCTTCATGCCACAGGAAAAGCATTCAGAAGAATCCTATAACTTAGCCTGCATTCTGACACTTCCTCCTTATCAGAGAAAAGGCTACGGGAAATTCCTTATTGCATTCTGTAAGCTCTTGAACTTTACATCTCGTTTCAGCAGTTTCAGCAAGTTTTTTTAGTATCTTTCAGAATGAGGTTAGAGAAACATTCACTTGTATGTAGTCCACAGGGGACCTTTCTATTTGGCGTATTTAACAATCAGATAAGAAGAGCCATACAATGACTTTTATCTTTAATATAATGTGTGTATATTACTCATAAAAAAGAGTGTATATTCTCCCCCTCCTCTCTCTCTTTCACACACACACACGCATTATTTATTTGTGTTGAAAGTTTTACACGCGTATTTATATGTGGGAGTGTGTGAACTTGCACTAAACAATGACCACAAGAATAACTATAGCCCCCACCTTGGCCCCCTTCCTCATTGTTTTTATTGGAGTATCTCATAGCTAAACAATGACATTGCGCGATTGACCGTTATTTTTGTGTGTGCTTTCAAGCACAAGAGTGTTGTACATAAGGTAATGATTTTGTGGACTGTCCATTCCCATTGTTAGTGACTCTGTGCTTTTGCTTTGAGGAGATATTCATAATTTTCTCTGGTTGACTTATCTATTAAGTATGAATTTCTCGTTTTTGTGAGAGCCAGGGTCTATGTGATGCAAATTATTAACCAAAATTTTAATTGATCTTCATATTAGAGAACTCCTTTCATTATTTTTATCCATACCTGTCTCGAATAAATGAGCTAATGAGTAAACCTTGTGCAGCATATGAACTTTCTAAGAAAGAAGGTAAAGTGGGGACACCAGAAAGACCCCTTTCCGATTTAGGAATGTTAAGCTATAGGGGTTACTGGACGCGTGTGCTTCTGGATATACTGAAAAAGCACAAGGGCAATATATCTATCAAGGTTTGTTTCAGAAAATCAATTTTTTTCCTTCTGTTTTACATTTTATGTTTGCCTTTTTGGACTTCCATTTAACTTGCAGAAGAAGGTTGGTCTATCTAGACCTCCATTGATCTCTGTGATGATGGATATCAATCTATCATGGCTTTGACTGTTCTGCTTTGCCTCTGGTAGGAACTTAGTGACATGACAGCCATCAAGGCAGAAGATATTTTGTCCACCCTTCAGGGCTTAGAGTTGATCCAATATCGTAAGGGACAACATGTTATCTGTGCAGATCCTAAAGTCTTGGATCGTCATCTGAAAGCTGCTGGACGGGGTGGCTTGGATGTCGATGTCAGCAAATTGATATGGACTCCATATAAGGAGCAAAACTGAGCATGTGTGTATTATTTTTATGTTCTTTGTATATACAGAAGTAGTGCTGCATGGGATGCACTGATCTTTTGCAGTAGGTGTAGGTCCAAGATGTTAGAGATCTTAGAGAATCTGATCTTACGCTATAAACGTATGGACAAATATGATCAACTTAGTTTTTGTAAATTTGGTTACAGTACGAACCTTGAAACCCTGTAGAAGGGGCTAGTGTGCAATGACTTTTCTGATGAGAGTCTCCTGGTTCTGCTTGTTGCTTTCTGTTGCGAATGGGTTAGGTGCCTTGAGGCCTTTATTTATGTTCACTAGCCATTTATTGGTGTGGTGGTACTGTGGTAGGCAGAATAATATTCGGTCTTATTGGTGGTTTCAGTAGATGAAGTTACTGAAAGTCTCTGATTGATTTATTGCTCAAGTCGTATATAGACTGATTTGTTCAGAATAAAGCACACAAAACCTTCTAACATAATGTATGATCTCGCTTGAGCTTTCTTTTTGTTATCCTTTACCTAGGATATAGAGCGCCATTGGTGTTATATGGCTCTGCAGTAATGCTTTTGCATTGTAATATACCTAGTTATGTTAGTTTCAGCTTGTCTCTTAATTCTGTGATTCAGGATGATGGAATATTATGTAGATCTTAAAGTTGATTCAGAAGAGTGAAAAGAAGTAGTTGTTTAGTGCTACTACTTGTTGGGGAATATAGAGTACTGGTGTCCCAAGAGAGCGCCCGGCTTTTGGAACTGTATAGAAACTTAGTTCAAAGAAAGGTGGATATTAAGAGCTTGTATTTCTGTAAGGGCAGCCGATTTGTGTTCGGTGTCATAAGGTCGGTGTAGGACCCTGAGTCATGCTCCTTTCTGTAATGTCGGTCCATCATAGACGTGCAGGCATCCTTGTATGGAATCGAAAGATTTTCCAAGCTTCAAGCAAAGTCCACGAGAAAGCATAAAAAATATCCACTCATGTCAGCGGCATTTTGGGTGTGGGATTTTATATATATATATATAATTAGTATTTTTTTTATAAAGAAAACCGAGTCGTCGAATTCTCCATTGCTTTATTTCTCTCTAGGAAGGGTCAAGCGACTTGTGGCACACTTTCGATTACTAAGGGAGTGATTCTTTTTTCAGTCCGCTAAGAAAGATTTATAGCTGGTATGGTGGAGCTGCAAAAATCAGCTTATTATGACAAGTGCTTTTGCTTTTTTCAAAAGTACTTTTGGTGAGAAGAAGTTAGTGTTTGACTAATTAGTTTGAAAAATACTTCTGAGCAATAATCAGTGTTTGGCCAAGTTTTAAACAATTGCTTTTAACTATATTTTTCTCAAAAGTGCTGTTGGAGAGAAGCTATTTTTTTGTGCTTCTCCAAAACTGCTTATGTTTCTATCAAAAGTATTTTTTTTTCTTCTTCCAGAAGCTAGGCTAAATATCGCAATTTTTGGGCTAAAAAAAGCACTTTTGACCAAAAATTTTGTTTTCAGTCAGCTAAGAAAGATTTAGACCTGATCTCTAATTTCATTGGTGAGACCACCTGCATCATTTTTTCCCTGGGGTAGTCCGTAGTCGGACACTGGATGACTGATTGCTACGTGAACAGAAGAAGACAATTTCAAGTCTTAAACGTAAAAAGCACAACAGCGTTGGAATTTCAACGGTAGTAAAACGTTGAGGTGACCGTTTGAGTATGTCCAACGATACCTGCAAAACGACCACATATAATGGTGTTAAAGTATATTTCTTCAAAGATAAAATCTCTATCATGATTAAAAATGGTGTTGAAAGACCGTCTTCTCCTTGTATAAATATCATATATAATGCGGTATGTATAATCATCACCCAACAAATCGATGAGCTTAATTCAATCCATTTTCTCGACTAAACTTGAAAACTTACAGAAGAGAGACAAAATTTCTTTTTTGTTCCGCGCTAATCATATGATTATATTTGAGAATTGTGTGAAAGTGAAAGGTGGAGCTATGGTCCAGCTTTTCAGCCGCAATAGGAGTATTTGCTAACTGTAATACTGTAAATAATTGTTGTATTAAATTAAATTATGCTAATAATTGGTAGTTCCGTTGTCATATTTCATTTCCATATTAACAAAAAAAATCCCATTTTAGTTATGGGTAATTCCAGTAAAACAAAGTTAATCTAAATGGCATCATCACTTATTAAGTACTTGTTTTGGTTAATTATTTTATCTCTTATTTCTTATCTCTCAGTCTCATTTGTTTTTAGTAATGTCTGTATTACTGTCTTCAAAAGCACCATAAAATATTTGGATTAGGTTTCTCATGATTAATGAAAAACTTATTTATTCATTTACTCTATTTACAGTTTCCTTTTTGAATTATTTGTATTTATTATTTGAGAAAATAAAACTGACAGTATTAAATCATTTTATTTTTTAATATTCATTAAATTAATTATTTTAATCACATATGATAATAAATCAATATTAATTTGGATAGAATAATGTAGTATAGGCCTATGGTTCTTTTGGGAATATATCTTTTTCCAAAGGAAACTGTACCCGATCAGGGATGGACGTAAACTCGTAAGCTTCGAAGGTAGGGATAATCGTCCAGGCCTTATTGTGAAAGAAAAAAGCCGCCCCGCCTCAACAGACGGGTTGATTCCTCTGTCGTCGCCGGGGAGCTCTTGGCGAGGAGACCTTAGGATAAGTTGTCCCCGATTGACAGAACATTCCGCTACTGACACTTGAAAAAGCAGCTTTCAAGGTCTCGTCGCCGGGCCATCTCGAATGGCATGAGCCGCATGCGGGGAGACCCGCACGTACAGTATTTCACTAGAGCGTATGATGTCGATGGCCCGAGTTAGAGCACTCAATGGGGGAGGAAGAAACCTAAGAGAAGACGCTCGTCTCTCAGGTCCTTTTTTTCAGTGCAACACAAGAAAGTGCCCTCCTTTTGTCATCCCTGTACCTTTCCAGATTTTGTATTGAACGCATGGCGTAGCTAAACACTTGGAACTAGATCAATACAATGATGGTCAACCTAAGACCGTAAATGTGTAGTTCCAGTATTGAAGGAAGCATTATCGAATTGTGTTTTGCAACTCGAGAGCAGATTTACTCCTTCTATCAACTCCATTTTTTATGGTCGGGAGGATCCACAATTCTTTCTATCTAAAATCAAACTCATGTTACGGGATTTAAAAATCCACATTTTAATAGAAAATATGGATCACTATATTATAGTCACTATATTTTAGTTTGGGTATAACTAGTCTGCTGACCAAACGACCCTTTCGGAACTCAAAGAAAAGGAAAAGCAAATGGTCTCTAATAATTATTGACTAGTTCTAATTTTAATTATGTGAAGAACATTTTCATAGATTTTAGTAAAATAATGTGCTTTGGTTTCTCCATTAATAATGCTTTAACATTTTAATAGATTTTAGTGGTTAAACGATGAGACTACGCTCTTTTGTATTAAGAGAAAGTTAACCAGGTGCCTATATTATTTACTTTAACTTAAAATCTGTATATTACGTTCATTAGTTTTTATTTAATTGGATATTATGAGGGTCAAAACTAAAATTACAATATTGAGGAAACAGTCAAAGAGAAAGAGGTGGCGGCTGCACAGGACAAAACAGGAAAAAATCATTTGCATTTTTTTTTTTGCATTAGCATTTATTCATATATGCCATGAGTGTAATTATACATTTGTACAATTTCATGTTTGACATTTTATTCTTCAAAAGTAACTAGAATGGTCCATATTTCATATTTGAAAAACTTATTGATATTAATGGGAACGCCTGCCAACTAAAATTATTTGACATGATTTGCTTCACTTATTCCTATACTCTAGATGATTTCTTTACTTTCAAAATAAGTCATTTCCTACCATTTATATTCACGCACGCTTATATTTGCTCTCTTTTCATTTTTCCTTTTCTTATAATCTTTAAATATTTGAATATTTGAATTATATAATCTTTAAATATTTGAATGTCACTTTATAAAGAAAGAATTTAATCGCTCATTTCGAAACTTGATTATGGTTAGGAATGGCAATGTGACAGGGCAAAAGTAGTGCATGGCAAGGCAATGCCTTAACGGAGCAAGGTAGGTAATACTTTAACGGAATATGACAGGGCGAGGTGGGTCAAAATACATTTTTTTAGAAAATTAAATAATGCGGAATAAGTAAGGAGTTTTAGCTTCATTAAAAATGCCAAAAATTATAAAAACACAAAATGAAAAGGAATTTAAAAAAGGAAAATTCCTTTTGGCCACACCATTTTAGGCCAGAATGACCCAAATGGGGTCATTTAGGTAATATTACGCCCTAATTAGGGTTTCAGGCGTATTTTTATATCCAAAATGCCTTTCAGTAGCCTTTTGAATATTTCTCTCTCGCCATTAAGTATTTGTCTTCCCAATATATGAAAGATCTCAAGGGTTTAAACCCTATTTTCCATAAAGTTTTTTTTAATGTATTTCCATTCTTTTTTTTTTGTAGTATACACCCATACTGGAAATTAAATAACTAAAGGAGATTTTAAATGATTAAAGTAAAAGATGGGGTTTAAAAGAACTGAAACTAATACTTTTTTTTAAAAAAAAGTTCTCGAAAAGAAAGAAAGTAAACAAGTAAAGAGGGAGGGGGGTCATAGGTTTATAAATAACATGGATCACCCCACGCAACACCCGGTAATCATTTATACACGTAGTTTTATCGCGTGATTATCATATCCATGTCTACCCTTTTCCACCTTGTTATGGTACTAAATCGCGGAAGGGTCTCGTTACTTGTTGCATGATATTACCTGCCCCAATCCTATCAGTCCCGGAGGCAGTTGGAACTACAAATCCTAAAGGGAAGGGATATTGGCTTTTCAAAGTTTAAAAGGACAAAAATATAATGCGACAAACAAAACACATAACAGTTTAAAGGGAAAAATACATAAAGTCTCAAATAGGCATCCTCATTCAAAGAAAAATTATTTAGCATGACTTACAGGTATTGGTTAGGTCTTTAATTAAACTTAAACGTTAAAGGGGTGGCTGATTTATCATATATTTTCGGATAAGAAATCCGAATTAGGACTGCCTGCTGGTTGTAATTATTAAGGATTGGTATAGTTAGTCAATTACCGAATGATTTGCCTAGACGAGGCCTATAAGCATGATATCTAACAATGCAGAAGGCGTACTAACTTTAAAGAAAGGTTACTTGTTTTATAAACAAAAGTTCTATAGATTTAAAATGACTTTGCTATTGATTTTAAACTCATCAATGAAATAGACGAAGCTGATTCAATTGATTACATCCTACATGCATGATTTCTAAGCGTTGTTGGTTTTAAGATGATTACGTAAGTGCAAGAGTCCTATAGGCATGGTATCTAGAATGAAGTTGATTATTATTAAACCTATGATTATTTGCCTAATGACAGACGTATACGCAGAGGTGCAGAAACAAAACTATAAGCATGATTTCTATATATAGAAATTTATAGGCATGGCTCCTAATGCGTAATGAAACAATATTATAGGCATGATTTCTAAATGTAATGCATGACTTATACATGATTTCTATATGCATAACTTATAGGCAAGTAATCTATATGTCATGTAATGAAATAAACTATAGGCATGATTTCTATAGGAAAACCTATAGGCAAGATCTCTATATGCAATAATGAAATGACTTATAGACAGGATCTCTATATGGAGATACAAAAACAAGAAATGTTGTGATTGCACAAATAAAACCTAAAATATTCTATCTACCTCCATATGCATAACATGAGAGAACCCCCTCCCCCCTCATTTTTATTATATACCCCATACGTTATTACAAGGTTATTACAACTTGAATGAATTCATAAAAGTAAATTACATCAGAAATTAAAATTCCAACCAAGGAGAGCCTAATTCAGACTCCTAGTTTGAAATATGAAATAAATCAACTTCCAAAGATCAGATTTCCAAAGTCTTTCTCTTATTTGTGATGTGTCAAAATTCTCAAGAGTCTCAAGGGATTCCCAAATATATTACAGAATTATAGTGTAGTGTGGAAGGTCCAACCCTCAAATGTCCAAGTTCAGAGGGAACTCAAGGTCCCAAGGCAAGGCTCATAGGAGGGGGCAGAGGGGGCAGAACTTAGAGTCTAAGAGTAAGTGTAAGTGCAATAGAGGGGAAATTGTGAAAGTTCATGACATGCTAGCGATCATGCCCAACAATTAATATGCTGGCACACCCCTGACCAGTCTGTTAGCTAAATTTGGGAATTAGGACCGATTGAAGGTCATATTCAGACCTGGGTAGTAATTTGGTTACTGCCAGGCCATGAACTTTAACTCAACACATAGAAGGGAATGTGGATTTTATAACAAGCAGTAAATACAAGAGAAGTAACATGTGTAATATAGAATATGAACATCAAAGTAGGCAAGAACATGACAACTGTAAAGTAAACGCATAGGGAAAGAGCTGAAATCAAAATTGAGACATACTTGTTTAAGGGAAAACAAATAAGTAAAATAGCAGTCTTGAAAGCCAAGTTGCAAGCAAAGCAGTATAAAATATCTCAGAAGAGAGCAGAGAGTTTGAAAGAGTATTGTGATTGAGAGTTTGTGTGTGAGAGTATGAGTATTGAACTTTAGAATTCAGAAGTTCAAAGTTCTAAAGTCGTGAAGTTTTTTAAAAACTTCAAGCTTGTGGGAAATCCGGATCGTGATATTTAGTAGCCGATATATAATTCATTCATTATAGTCCTACGTATCGGCCACTAATTATTCGTAGCAACTATATAATTCAATTGCTTTAAGGTTAATTCTATTTTTTTTCTCTTTATAGTTATATTGAACGTCTTAATTTCATTTTGTTCTCAAACTATATCATGTTTCATCTCTTTTGTGACTATAAAGTTGTATTTTAAAAATAAGAATTTAATATGTTTGATATTAAAGTATATGTGTCAAGTCCCGAAATTCACTAAGGGTCGTGGTGGCGCCGGAGACATCTGTTAGGCTAGCCAAATAAATTATCAATTAAATCCTCTTTTAATACTTTTGAAAATCTCAGGTTTTTCCTTCTATTTTTCATAAATAAAAGATCACTACTTGGATTCAAATTTAAATAATAAAAATTAGTACAAAATTCGTTGAAAATCATCTTAGAAACCCGGTGTCACAAGTGCATGATCAACTACTGATAAGGATATAACATACAATACAACAACCGTCCGAAATACAATGGACATAAAGGAAATACAATTTACTAGAAAGGGACTTTAAAAGATGTGGGCCGCGTTGCATACTGCAACTCACTTAGTCCCCAAATCATTCGTGCTGCTATGCCCAGAAGGTCGCTAAAGTAACATATACCCGTGCAACAAAAATGCACAGAAGTGTAGTATAAGTACGTAATCAACGTGTACTCAATGAGTATCCCGCCTAACCCTGAAGGGGTAGAGACGAGATAGTCAACTCTGACACATTCTGATGGTCCAATAATGATTCATCCTTAATATATATTAATCAATGGATTTATTTTATAAATATGATTTTTAATCCAAATAGAAGAAACAAGTGAACACGTAATTCTTTCACAAGAAAATTTCTAGAATTTCTTTTATATATAATCCATGTATTTTTAAGTCACAAAAAGGCAACAATAACTTAATTAAGTTCAGACAACAACACAAGCATGCGCATATCATACCGAGGCGACCGCCTGATCTAACAGAAATAAATGTGTACTTGCCGAGGATCGACAATGCACCTATAGATGCATCTATTAATATGCCGAGGCGTTCGACCCGTTCCAAAATAAACACACACAGACAGACAGTCAGCCAAGAAGTCAACATGGAGTAATTATCCAAGAAAGGCCAATTCTCCTTAATAATTTGAGAAAACGAAGCTTAAGTCTTTTTTTAGAAATCCATTCATAAATTTAATGTGATTTAAGCAATTTAAACCATTAATGGTTTCACAATTAATCCAAATATAATATATTTTTGAGTCCTAGACTATCCAGATAATAGCATAATAGTAGCTACTCACGGACTCTCATCATCTCGTGTGTGCATAGCCCCCACAAATAGGAGCACACAACGATTTTACACGCCTATGGGGTAATTTCTCCCTCACAGAATTACAAAGGAGACTCACCTCGCTCCGAAGATCCAGTCCGACATTCCACGCCCTTCCGAAGACTCTAACTGATGCAACACGCTCTAAAACTAGCCAACGGTTACGCAAATCCATTAGTATATGCTCAATTATTCATTACAATCTAATTTATAGCAATTCCTAACTCTGATCGAAAAGTTGATCAAAACACCCTCGGGCCCACGTGCCCAGAATCCGAATTGTTTTGAATATATACTCCACCCATAGCTCCACTAGCTCAAATATATAATTTACTACTAATCCCATGCTCAAATTCGTGGTAAAATCCAATTTATCAAGATTCTAGGTTTTCTTTCAAAAATCCTAATTTTCCCATAATTTTTATATCTAAATCCATGATATGATCTTGTATTTAACTTGGAAATGAGTGGGAGTAACTTACCTTAATATAGATGACGAAATCCCTCTTTGAAGCTCTCCAAAAATCAACCCCAAGCCATGAAAAATGGGTGAAATGAACCAAAATCCCAATTTAAAATAACCTCGCTAATCCAGGTACTTCCGCTTCTGAGAAACTTCGACCGCATCTGCGGTCCCCTCCATAATGCATTCCTTCGCTTTTGCGACTTCCTTTCCGCAGATGCGGTCCCGGTTCTGCGGATCCTTGACCGCATCTGCGGTCCACGAGCTTTTGAACAATTATGCTTTTGCGATTCCCTCAACCGCTTCTGCAGGGCTGCTTCTGCAGTCCCTCTTCCGCAGAAGCGAAAATACCGGCAACTAGTAGCCTTTGCTATTCAAAAATTCTATTTTTGATTCGATAACCACTCAAAATTCATCTGAGGCTCCTGTGACCCCAACCAATCATTCCAACTAGTCCCAAAATATATTATGAACTTGCTCGCGGCTTTAAATCATAACAATCAATGCTAAAATCATGAATTACACCCCGATTCGAGCTTTATGAACTTTGAACTTTTCAACTTCTATTTCCGATGTTTAAACCTATCAAATCATGTCTGATTGATCTTAAATTCTGCACACAAGTTATAATTGACATTACGGACCTACTCCAACTTCCGTAATTGTATTCCGACCCGATATAAAAAAGTTAACCTCCGGTCAAACTCCTCAAAAACCTTCAAATTTTTATTTTTAGCCAAATGGCTCCAAAATGACCTACGGACCTCCGAATTCATTTCTGATTGCACCCCCAACTCCAGAATCACCATATGGAGCTACTCCCAGTCTCGAAATTCCAAACGGGCATCAATAACACAGAAATGCACTTCAAACCAAACTTATAAAATTTCTTCTAAAATGCTAACTTCCATAATAGGAGCCAAAATGCTCCCGGGTTATGCAAAACCCAATTTGGTCATACGTCCAAGTCCGAAATCATCATACGAACTTGATGGAACCTTCAGATCCCGATTTTGAGGTCGTTTACTTAAAATTTCAATTCTAGTTCGTTCTCTCAACTTTAAGCTTCCGAAATAATAATTCTCTTCCCAAATCAACTCTGGCCTTCCCGAAATTCAATTCCGACCACGCGTACAAGTCATAATACCTGAAATAAAGCTGCTCATGGCCCCCGATTGCTGAACGGAGTGCTAGTACGCAAAATGACCGGTCGATTACAATATGGCTCAACTAACTATTATATTATATTTTAAATAACTATGCAACTATAGCCATCACTAAACTAGTATATATAATAAGTAGCTATTGATAGAGCCCTTAAATTACGTTTACTATGGTTCATCTAGTCAATTGACACCAATCGTTATATTTTGAAATATAATTTATAATTTAATTATGAAATATAAATAATAAGTAGATATTGATACTAGTTAATTACATTATTGCGCTTTACATATAGTTACATTGAACGTCTCTATATATATAATAAGTAGATATTTGTAGCGATCATAAATTATGTTTACTATGGTTCCACTAGTCAACTGACACCAATTGTTATATATATATAAAGTAGATATTGATAGCGACCATAATTTACCTTTACAGTGGTTCCACTAGTCAATTGACACCAATGATTATATGTAGAGATATAATTAGCAATTTAATTATGAATAAGTAGATATTATATATATATATATATATATATATATATATATATATATATATATATATATATATATATATATATATATATATATATATATATATATATATATATATATATATATATATATATATATATATATATATATATATATATATATATATATATATATATATATATATATATATATATATATATATATATATATATATATATATATATATATATATATATATATATATATATATATATATATATATATATATATATATATATATATATATATATATATATATATATATATATATATATATATATATATATATATATATATATATATATATATATATATATATATATAAGTAGATATTGATGCTAGTTAATTATATTGTTACGCTTTTTATATAGTTACATTTAACGTCTATATATATAATAAATAGATATTGACAAACGACCATAAATTATGTTTACTATGGTTCCACTAGTCAATTGATACCAATCGTTATATTTTTAGATTTAATTAGTAATTTAATTATGAAATATAAATAATAACTAGATATTGACATTAGCTAATTACATTGTTGCGCTTTATATATAGTTACATTGAACATTTATATATATATGTGTATGATAGCCAACATATAATTTCATTCATTAAGGTCATGCGTATATGATAACAATCATATAATTACCTTTATTATGATTTCATTAGTCAATTGACACCAATCATTATATCTTGAGATATAATTATAAAATAGAAATAATAAGTAGATATGGATTCATATTTTCTTGCACCACCGAATTTTCTTGGTTTGAAAAAAACAATACATTTTTTTGATAGGGTAAAGTGTCCACTTGACTTGGTTTGATATGAAGGAAGTATAATAAATCGTATACCATATTTGTTTAAAAAAAAAAAAGAAACTACAATAATTTGTATACACACTAAAGCGTATAATTTGTATAACCATAAAATACACATAAATACAATGGAAATACAAATATAATATACAAGATTCTTCATCTCCCAGCATTTAACTTTCGCATACTTCAAGACTTGAAATTTAATTTTGTGATTTGAAAAGAAAAATATAGACTAATTAGTTAGAGGGTTATTTATGTTTTTTACTGGTGTGGCCAAAATTGGATCACACCAATGTGATCGTTTAGCATCTCCCTTAAAAAAAAAAAAAAGAGTCTAAATAGGGCAAGGGCATGCCAAAAGCTTAGTATGTTACAATTTGTCCTCCCCCTCATACTCTATTACCATCCCTAATTGTAGTGCTTTTTCAATAATAAGATAAGATACACGTATATTTTACTAGAAATAAGAGTAGTGTACAGATCAATAGACTTTTGCTTTGTGCACTTGGCAAATGCCAAATTCACATCACACACATCTACCATAATAAAAATACCTAAGAGAAAGAAGAAATGATTATTAACATACCAGTCATCCTACTAGTTACAACACTTTTTATCAAAATATTAGTATATTAATTGAGAAATGCATATTAATTAGCCGATTGTACCATTTGAATCTTATAGCCTGTTTGGACAAGCATTTTTTTGACCAAAAGTATTTTTTTTTTGTCAAAAATATTTTTGGTAAAAAATTTGAGGTGTTTGGCCAATCTTTTGAAAGGAAAAAAACTAAAAAAAGTGCTTTTGAAGAGAAGTATTTTTGGAGAAGCAGAAAAAAATAACTTATCTCCAAAAATATTTTTTTGAGAAACACTTTTGAGAAAAATACAATTAGAAGCAGTTTTTTAAAGTTTGGCCAAAATTACTGCTCAAAAGTATTTTTAAACTAATTAGCCAAATACAAACTGCTTTTCACCAAAAGTACTTTCGAGAAAAATACATTTAAAAAAAATATTTCTCAAAATAAACTAATTTTTACGGTTTGGCCAAACCAACTACTAGTCATTCACTCTCAAACACACTATCAATAACCACTTGTATTTGACAAATTTAGCTCTGTTTTGTAGTAAATGAATGTATTAATTAATCTTTTCCAACCCCTTCATTTTGGTTCTTCGAAGTCACTAATGCCCTCCTAATTAAACTTAGTGTTGTTATTAACATGTAAGTATCTATTAAGGAAAAAGAAAAGAGAACAAACGACCATTCGTTATACACTTAAAAAAAATCAAACCAAAAGTAACGACAAAAGAATATCGTGAACTAAGTATGATTTTTTGTGATAAAATTTAATAATTGTTGCTTTGCATTTTATTTATCGACTTAATTAAATTGAACACAAAAGCTATATGCTATTGCAATAACTATTTTAGTTTTATTAGAAGAAAATATATTTTGGTTTTAGTATAATTAGTTGTCTCAATTTACTGCTTGTCTCTAGTCACGTTGAAAAATTAAGTGTCAAATGCAGTGGTGAATACATATATAAAAAGATAAACTAGAATACATAAAAAGGGATTTAAAGAAAATACTGGAATGTCATAAATAAAATTTGAATCTACGATCAAAATTAAATTTTGAACTTCTTTTATCACGATATTAAAATATTATCTTATGGTAGGATTCAATAATTTGGATAAAAAATTACTTTTACGATATTTCTACAATATAATTTTTAAGGGAGTAAATTTAATTGAAGTCCCGGGCAAAAGTGTTCACAATAGTTTGTAACAATGGGAGTCCCACGCCGATGACATAAATCCAAATAATTGACTTTATAAATCTCGGCCCATTAAATTTAATAAAATGAACTATTGACATATTTTATATATATAAATGTTTTGGATTAGGGCTTGGGCTCAGGCTGAGTCGGGTGCCGGGTCAAATCTTTAAACAAGATTTTATTTTCGTATTTTATTTGGAACAAACTTTTGTTATTTAAAATTTGAATTTAAATTTTAGAGTATTGACTTTGTTGGTATCTTGATAAAGAATTGCTTATACTCTCTAAAATATATATATACAATAACTCTTGAAAGATAGTAGTGATCATTCACGCTTCAAAGCCCTTAATTTTATGTTACTTGCCTATATTTTTTCAAACAAAAAAAGTGTATGCTCAATGTGAATTTAATCAAAAGTGGTACTTTAAATCCAAGCAAGGAGACAAAATGATTTTTACTTGCACATAAAAAAGATAACTTTTGCTCTTTTCCTCAAAAGGTTTGTTAAATATAGCTTTTACTTTAACTTCAGTACTTGTAGCCTACAAAGGAAAAACATAAGTAGGTTCTATGCATGCAAACATGGTGGAAACAACAAATCAGTGGTCCCAATTTTTTACTCATTTTCCAATACAACAGTGTAATAACAGACCTACTAATATATTTTTTTTTTAAATGCTACATCTTGTCTTTTTGTTTGTTTTATTTTGTTATTTCCTCCGATTCATAATAAGTATCCAATTTATTTTTAACACGCGCATTAAAAAAATACTAAATTCTATACAAAAATATTTAGTATGACTAAACTATCTCTAAATAAATATTTAATGTGAAGAGTAAGGATTTTTTTAGGGGATATGTATATACAGATTATTTTGTAAAAACAAATTAAATTTTTTCTTGATTATATAATTGAACACTTATTTTAAATCAAAATGAAAAAGTAAATTAGATACTTAATATGAACATCAGAAAATATATTTGTAGTTACAGAGGAATCCAAAGTGAAATCACTAACTTGACTTGTAATGCTGACATAATATTAGCAACAATATATGACTTCTAAAACAGATTATAAAAGTCTTGTAAAATATGGTCAATCTTTATACTCATGAAGATAATGTCAAAAAAGACTTCTGTTTAGCAATTATTGATTACTCCCTCCTGTCAAAATAAGTAATTTTTTTAATATTTTTATACAAATTAAAATTTTTATCTTTTAGCATTAATTAGCAATAAAATTGATTATATTAATTTTTACTATCTCACATAAATACTCTTAACACATATCCCTACATTATTTACTCCAAGGACAATGTAAGAAAAAATAAAAATTACTTATTTTGAACCACAAGAAAAATGTCAAAAACTCACTTATTTTGGACCAGAGAGAATATTAAAATTTTGCGTTCTGGGAGATTTTAACGGTCCTTTTTTTTTTTGATAACAAATGTTGCGAATAATACATATTTGAAAGTTTAATTAATAATTTCTACTTGAACCATTTGAAATTTTCCCTTTAATTCCTATAAAAATAGAAAACTTATATATTTTTTTACCCTAAAAAAGGTTGTTGTAGTTAATTACTCATAGCAAAAAGAATTAATAATTTACATTAAAAAAAGACTAATGACTTTCTATAACGAAGTTAAATTGTGATGATACTATAAATATTCCACTGCATTGTCAAGGTGAATTACAAAAGTTGAGTTACAAAAATTTACCGTCAATTACTGGAGTAGCCTATTCATAGGGTTATTATCCAAGAAGAAATTCAATAATAGCCAGATTTATAACTGGTCGTTCAAAAATAATCTAATTTTAAAAGTAATCAAAATTTAGTCACTTTTTATGTAAAGTTAAATTTGAGCAAAAATACTGTTCAAAACCCGAAAAATTATGTTGGAGTTCCAGCATAAGTATACTTGAACTCCAACATATTATACTGAAGTTCCAGGATAAATATGTTAGAACTCCAGCACAATATGACGGAGTTCCAGCATAAGTACACTAGAACTCCAGCATAATATACCGGAGTTCCAGCAAGTATGCTGGTCCGCATAATATACTGGAGTTCTGAGCACTGGTGCTCCAGCCTCCAGTATATTATACTGAAGTCAGCAAAGTATACCGGTCCAGCATAATATGCTGGAGTTCAAATACAGATGCACCGAACTCCAGCATATTATACCAGACCGATCTCTATTGGAGCAAAATAATGATTATTTTTATTAACTTTGTAAACGCTAACTATTTTTAAATGATCAAACCGATTATAACGTGTTATTTTTACTATTATCCTAGATCATAGGAGTAATAAGTTTTCACCTAAAAATGAATTATCCAACTCCTACTTTTAATGAAAAGTAACAAAAGAAAGGAAATTACTTCGAGACTTGAGTCTGTCCAGACCTTTGACCCATAAATGAAACAAATTTGAAGAAAGAAAATAAAAAAAAACAAATAATAGCAATTAGTTTAGTACATTTAGTAATAAAGTAAAATATAAAAATGCAGACAAGCTTTAATTGAGCAATCTCCTCTTGTTCTTCACATACTCTTCCTTCCATTTTCCCTCACCTATCACTATACACACAAAAACCAACCAACATAAAGAGAAGACTCAAAAAACTTCAGTAGAAAAATTCGGAAGAAAATCTACAGTATGAGAAATGGGTACAATCAACATCATCATCAACAACAACAGCTTTATCACCATATTCGCAATAGTAGCGGCAATTTCTTTTTTCCAATCCTTTGTAAACTTTCCATTAAAGATGTTAAGTTACAGAATCCTTCTTCTTCTAGAGATAATCTGAACGAACCTTCTTCCCCAAAAGTCAGCTGTATGGGCCAAGTCAAGAGAAATAACAAAGTCATTGGGTTTCCAACTCCGTATCGGCCCACTATTTCTTCCACCGCCATATCCGGTCCTGTAAATCCCAGAGTAAAGTACACTAAGCTGAAGAAGTTGTTCTCCGGCAAGAATTTTACTGCTGGTAATAATAGAGAATTGAAGACAAGTGTTACTGTTACTGTGGGTGGTTCGAGAAAATCTACTATTAATGATAAAGGTAAAATTATTAAGGGAGCTGTTGAAGTGATTAATGTTAGTGAATTAGATCCGCCGTTGCCGGTGGTGAAGAAGGCTAAACCGCCGCCGGAGGATGGTGGTTTATGGAAGAGGAGATCAGGTGCGGTTAAATTGACAAGTCTGCAGATCCAACCTCAGATTCATTTAGCTACTGATAACAATTTACTCCAACCAACTACTGTCTAGTGAGTTATTACTGTTAGAAAAAAATTTAGATTTTTTTGTAAATGATATTTTGTCCTCTTTTTCTTTTTAATTTTTTTTCAGTTTATTTAGTGTCATCAATAACAAAGAATTAGATCGTGTTTCTATTTTTTTTTTCCTTCAACTTATTTATCTTCTCTTTCTCAAATTTTGAATTTTACTACTAGTAGTTTTTAGTTATTATACAAATAAAAAGGGATGCAAATTCTGATATATATGAAAGGTTGCTTTCTAGATAATCTTGAAAACCTTTTCCTAATACAAAATTTCAGCTTTTTACACCTCAAACGATAAAAAATGAAAACACAACTTCACACACACACACCAACTAAAGCAAGAGTTCTCAATGAATTAATTACAGTTTTTAACAATTATAATTAACAGACATTTGAGTTCATCCTTGCAATTACAAGGGTCACAGCTCACAATAATGAAGGCAGATTTTGTAAGTCATTAGAGATCTCGAGTTGGGGCTCTTGGTATATAGTTCCTTTGTTGACCCTTGGATATGGAGTTGCAGAGAGCACTTTACCCCAATATAGAATTTTCCTGGATTAGTTGGGCCAGAGGTGGATCCAAAGTTTTACGCGCGACAGGGACACATTATTTTGCTCTAACTCGTATCCCTAAAGGCTTTTAGTGTTTAGGGTGTTACTGCTTTAAATTAATTATTTTCAAGGTATATATATATATATATATATTAGGTTTCATCCGAAGTTTACGGGATCAGATGACCTCTCACTCGTACAGTTTGATCCGCCTTTAAATCGGGCTCCATATGGGTAGCTAATATCGTAGAAATTAAAAGAAAAGGGCAGGTTTTGTATGGATAAGTACAAGCATATATTAAAAAAAGGATAATGACCCCACCAACAAAAGTTAAGGATTTAACATCTAGTCAAATTAGCATAGTCAAGCCTTTTTAGAACATGCGGTAAATGGTAATGACAGTACATAAGTACTGCTGGTAAAATGGTAACTCAGTTGGGCCAAGCTGATATGCTCAGCTATCATTCTGAATGGTCATGTGCTTGTTGCACATCTCTTTAGATAAAATCTACATCATTTTGCTTGCCTGTGTTATTAACTTTAGGAAATTATAGAGAGAAATACAACAACAACAAAAACCCAGGGGAATTTCAAAAGTGGAATATGGGGAGGTAGCATGTATGAGACTTTAATGTCGGAGACTTTAAGCAATTTGGCTATAAAGTAGAAGAAGTGTGAATTGGAAATGAAGAGAAATAAAATGAAGGGAAATAAAAATTTGAAGAAGTGAATTTTTGTCTTGCACTTTATTCCTCATTCGTGAGGGACAATCACATTTGTGTGCTTATATATAGAATCACTTCTTAAAGCTCTTAAAAGGAGTTGAAGAGAATGAATCCCGCGTCGTCGTTGCTCGCTCGGCACGGCTTTGGATTTGGATTTGGATTTGGCAAATGATCGATAATATTATTTTTGGACAAAATTTATTTAATAATTAATTAAATAACAAATCACTGCTGAAAGTACGTCAGAACTCTGCTGAAAGTTCAGAGAACCTCGCTGGCCGCGTTTCTGTCGCGACTCTCTCTGGCCGCGTATTTTCTGAAAAGGCACCATTTCAAGACATCTCTTCTGATATTTGCCTATAAATTCTGAGGCAAAGCTACATCTTTTACACACGAAAAATACTCCAAAACTTCTTTCTTTTTGAATATATTACATCCTAGTTCGCAATATCTCTCTCTCAAACTTGTAAGTGTGATTTTGCTCCGTTTTTGAGTTCGTTGGTATCCTGTAGTTTGTATTGCCACTGTTGCGAGAAGGTTTATTCCGTTTTATCCTGGGAGAATTTAATCTATTACCTTGGCAACGTGTGAGAGGGTTAAAATTCCTTAAGGACACACAAGAAAATTGTAGACTCGGAAATTTCTCATTCTTCTACATTTCTTTATTCGTCTTAACAGTTTGCTGTTTTCTATTTTAACACCATGACGCTAACATTTACTCCTAATCCGGAAGAGTAAGAGGTTATTTCCGATAAACTCTCGGCTTATGACGATGGTAAAAAAAAGTGGAGCTGTAGCATCAATGGAAATAAAAAAAACTAACATCAATAACATCGTGATAACCCAACAACAGAAAGATAATCGATAACAATAAGTAGTAACAATGGTATGACACTACATCCATAATGAAAGTAGCAAGGACGCAACAAGAGCCTATCTAAGACAAAACGCTATCAAATTAGCCTCATACAACCTAAACTACAACCTTAATGAAGTAATATGAGCACAACAGGGAGTACTAGCAGGCTAAGACACTACACTATCAAACTAGCCTAAAATTATAGAGAGAAATGTAAAACAAATATTGTACTTGGTGATATTCTTGTTCAGAAAGAACGGATCATACTTTTAATGTTTACATTTGTATGTCAATAGCATTAAAACAAGGGAGAAAAATTCCCATCTTCAATACGAACAAGCTAGGAATAATGTATCCTACAATATAGTCCGAGCTTATAATGACTCTTGGCGTGTATTTTAATAAATA
The DNA here is from genome assembly GCA_032618575.1 of Nicotiana noctiflora. Lineage (NCBI taxonomy): Eukaryota > Viridiplantae > Streptophyta > Magnoliopsida > Solanales > Solanaceae > Nicotiana > Nicotiana noctiflora. Next base: position 116,945 of record JASVEL010000028.1, on the reverse strand, counting down.
TCCTTATTACCAAAAAAAGAGAGAAATTCATCATTTCAAGTTTCAAATCTCTAAACAAAGGCAGCGTCGAGATTTAGAGTTTATGAGTCTAAGATTTTAATCATTATAAGTTATTGTTTTTGAAATTAATAATATATATATATTCTATAAAATATTTATGACAAATACATGAATTTAATTAAAGTTAGTTTGGCCGAAGCTATAAACTACGTACTAGCTCCACATGTGATCTTAAACACTATCAGGTAGCATGTCCTCCCCCGTCTCAATCGTCCATCGAAATACAGCCATAGAGGAGCTATATTACAAGAAGAAAAAAAATATATACCAGCTCGTGATCACAATCATTCTGTGCACTTTAAATAGTTTGTCAAATCATAATAATTCCGTGCACAATTATTTTCTCTCTTTATATCCATAAGATCATTAGTTTTTTGTCATCCATTTTGAACGAGTGAAGAAAGAGTTTGTCCTTGCACAAAAATACAAAAATTATACACTTCCTTTATTTCAATTTAGATGACACAATTTTTTTATTGATTTGTTTAAAAAAGAAGACACATTTTTATAATTGAAAATAACTTTAAATTCTTTATTTTACTCAGTTTACCCTTAATGACAAGCTTTTATAACCGTACAGAAGTCATAGCCCCACAAAATTTTTATTCTTTAAACTTTTAAAACCGAAGTTTCAATTTTTATTTTATTTTAAACTCTATATCGAGTCAAACTAATTTAAATTGAAACGGATGGAATATATCCTTTAATTTGTCATTAGAAGTTTTTTTGATTCACATACTAATTATGCTGAGATCATAATGCAAAAATTGTTTGTATATGCAACAACTGATTTTTTCTTCTATAGCCAACTAAACATTGCATTAATGATGTGGGATCAATTTTTCTATTACTATTTTCAACCAAAAAACTATACGATTAGATTATGCTGGAATTTTTGACATATTCTTTAAAGATTCTTGAGCTGGTGTTTTCCATATTAAGGATTTTTCAATGAGAGAATGAAAAAAGGTACATTCTCTTTTTTTAAAGATTGGTCTAAGGGAGTTGAATAGTGAAAGTTGGTGAGTTTGTTATAGGTAGAACTATTCCATTGAAAAGGGATGGGAGGGCCAAAAAGGAGATCACTGCTTTGGAATCTTGTACATAAACGTTACTTCGTGCATTCCTGGAAACCACTATTAACTTCAATTATACAAGTTTATCTTTCACATGAAACCCACTCTATATATCCTCATTCTTTCAAAATTGTTTTTCTCCAAAAGAAATACAAAGAAAAATAATTCTCCCTTCCAAAAGATGGGATTGTGCTATTAATTCACAATCAGAACCCAGTGAGAAGTGATTTTGTTTATTGGATTCTCGTGTACAACAAAATAGTATTGGTAGAAAAGATGTATAACTTGCCTGGAACTGAAACTTAATTTTCCTTTATCTTATTTTAATTATAGGACTTTCGATAGTAACGATAAAAAAAATTAAGATGTTATGGTTGCGTAGAAATTAGAAACCGGGAAATAAAAAAGATCAAAAAGGAAGTAAAAGCTGAAAATGAAAATATAAGATAAACATGTCATCTAACTTCAACACACAGAGTATAACTTTATACTCACATTTCGTTTTATCAAAGTATGTCCAAATGGTACACAGGTCTATATAATGGTAACTGGTGACGTAATAAGTGAGAAAAATGACGAGACTTTTTATTTTATTACAAAATATAGCTAAAATTTTGCCTTTTTTTTTTTTTTATAAGCGCATTGATTGATACTGCTCAGAGTTGGGAAAAGTCCCTTTTCTTAACTTCATTGGTTGGCCCTTAGAAGCCCAAAGTTGCTCCCTAATATCCGGGTGCATTTTCATCTATACCCGCCTTTTGTGCCATATTTAATCTATGCTCGTCTCCTAACAGTAAATTAAAGACACAGATATGGAACATGTTGAAGAAAACAAGACAATTACACAAAGCTCACAATAGCTCTTGAGCTCCCAAACAATGGAGGATCACCAAGAAATTCCTGAACACGACAATGGCAAACAAGACCATAAAAATACCTTCTTATCCAAGCTGCAAGAAAACCTAGACGGGAAACTTCAGCTCTAGAGCTGAACTTTGCCAGTCATAAAATAAAAACTTCAGCTTTAAAGCTAAAGTTTTTAGTTTTTGTTTAGTAACCCGGAAACTTCAGCTCTAGAGCTGAAGTTTTCAAGTTATAAAATAAAAGCTTCAGCTCTAGAGCTAAAGTTTTCCAGTTATAAAATAAAAACTTCACCTTTAGAGCTGAAGTTTTTGTTTTTATTTTTATAACTTGAAAACTTCAGCTCTAGAGCTGAAGTTTCCGGGTTACTAAACAAAAACTTATAAAATAAAACTTCAGCTCTAAAGCTGAAGTTTTTATTTTATAACTGGCAAACTTCAGCTCTAGAGCTGAAGTTCGCGAGTTACAAAACAAAAACGTTAGCTCTAGAGCTGAACTTCAGCCTCGGCTACTAAAATGCTGAAGTTTTGTGTAATTGTCTTTGCTACTTCAGCCCTGTGTGCTGAAGTTATATGAAAAAGCGGGTACGCTTGCAAATTTTTTTACAAAGCGGGCACAAATTAAAATGTGGCAAAAAAAACGGGTATAGATGCAAATGCCCCCTAAAACAATTGCTTTAGGCCCGCTAATTGAAGGCCCCAACTTTCATTATTACTTAATTTTATATTATTAAAAAGATACTAGATTTATGTTTTTTGTTTTTTGAATATAAAAGTTATTTAGAAAAGTAGAAGTTATTAGATAACTATTTGAATTTCATAATAAATATACAATATAGCAAAATGACAATTTGATGATGACACTGATATAAAAAAACTAAAAGCAAAATCTTTTGTAAATCTTTTAAAATAAATTATTTCTTATAAAGAGTAGATCAAGTCGTTTTTTAAATTCAAATAAACTCGAACTATTTAAATGTATAAAATTATTATAAAATTTACTTTAGTAGTATAAAATTAGGGTCATTAGATGCTGGAAACCTAGAAAAACGTTTTCCTAACTGCAAATATTTCTTACAATAAAATTCGAAACCTTAGTTACTAGATATTATCGATAGTGAAAGCTAGCAGGTAACTTACTAAAGGGCCAAAATATGTACAAGATAGTCAATAAAACTATTATTATTAACAAAAAAAATCATAAATACATACAATTTTAATAAATAAATTTTGGGCATATTCTAAACGTTCGACTTTAGGCCACCAATTTCGTTGAGCCGCCCTGGCTGAGAGGACGCAAATAACTCTCTTTCTTATTATAATTGCGGTGCTTGCACATAACTCGATTAAGTTTGAGTAGTTGTTACTTTTCACCCGTAGTAATTATGTCCATCAAAGTTTTGATAGATACGGAGAAACATTATATATTATTTTCTCCGGTTCAAAATAAGTAATTTTTTGGTTCTTTTTTTGTGGTCCAAAATAAGTAATTTATCCAGATTTTAATGATGAATGAATTATTTTTTTCTTATATTGTCCTTGGAGTAAATAGTGTTGAATTATATGTTAGGAGTATTTATGTGAAGAGATAGTAAAGATTAACCTGATCAATTTCACTATTAATTACTATTAAAAAATAAAAAATTTAATCTGTATGAAAATATTTAAAAATCACTTATTTTAGACGGGAGGAATTACCTATCAATTTTGCATCGAGCAAAGACTTTCTTATAAGGGAATCGTATTTGGATCACACCCTTAATTAATAGGGGCGGAAGCTAGATAGGGGGTAAATTTCAAAAATAGCCAGATTTACCACTGGTCGTTGAAAAATAGCCAAGTTTCAAAAGTCATCGAAATTTAGCCACTTTAATCTGAGCGAAAATACTGTTCAAAATCTGGAAAAATATGCCCGCAAAATTTACTGGAGTTCCAGCATAATATGTTTGAACTCCCGTAAATTTTACGGGAGTTCGAGGATAACTATGCTGGAACTCCCGCAAATTTTACTGGAGTTCAAGCATAATTATGCAACTCCCGCAAATTTTACGGGAGTTATAGCAATATAATTGTCCAGTATAATAATATACTGGAGTTTAGAGCACTAGTCCTCCAGTCTCCCGCAAATTTTACAGGAGTTAGCAAAGTATACCAGTCCAGCATAATATACTGGAGTTCGTACACAAATGCACTAGAACTTCCGTATATGGTCCCTGTTGCAACAAAATAGTGGCTATTTTTCATTGACTTCGTAAACAGTGGCTATTTTTCACTGACCAGTGTGAAAACTGGATATACCATGAAATTTTAACCTAGATAGGAGACAACAAGATTTAAAACAAGACTAATACCACTACACAGTGAAAATTCTCCTTGAATTAATAAAATTCAACAATCAATATATTATATTGTCAATATACACATAACTAAATTTATTTTTCGTTGAGGTTTCAAACTTTCAATGATCCTCCACCGCTGCCTTTAATACTTCAAGAAAGTTGTATATAATTTGGTTTAACGAGTATGACTTTCAAAGACAAATCTGTTTGCTGCAGTGGAAGCATTTATTTACTTAGTTTCCAAGCTTGAGGTAATTAATTAAGATACAGCTGCCAACACAAATTAAGGTCTCCAGTCCTCAGTCCTCACTCAACAAATTACTTACCAAACATTTCAAATCTCTTACTGTGTTTCTATAATCGCATTTAGAAGAAACAAAAATCTAATAGCACGCTATATGTAGTTTTCTAATGATGAAAAATGTGTTAATTTTCGTTCTAATAATCGATACCTTTATCTATTGAAGGTATAAAAGTAGATTTAAATATTCTTATTCTAGACAAATTATTGTTTGGATTAGGTAATATGCTTTACTGCTTTAAAGATTTTTAAGGGGAGGGGAAAACTTAGGTAGCAAATCACATGCGACATAGTTGGAAGTGCTCACCTTTGAACCGACATACAACATTATTTTTATTTGTTGGCATGCGGAGAGCACGTGAAACGCCATGTGGACCTGCTTCAATTAATTTTCTTCCTTTATTTAATTACTAGTAGTATTTTACTTAATTGATTATCATAATTTTTGGACATCTCTTATTGTTATGTTTTGTTGATTTGACTTTTGAGTTTCGAGAACTTATATTACAACCAAACCAAACCAACTAAGTTGGTTTTTCTCGATTCGATTTATGTCGGTTTTTTGATTTTTTCAGTTATTTGTCGGGTTTTTCTTAAATATAAGACATACACTACCAAACACATATTCTAGCGACCATAGTTTCAATGAATGCTATCAAATCAATTGCACTTTGCGAAATCTATTATTTACTAAGATATATTGAATCAAATAGTGATGAATAATTTAATGACTCAATTAAAAAATTATTATTTTTAACACGAAATGGATGCTTATAGTAAACAAAAGAAAACTACCAATCAAACTAGAATGTAAATGTAAAGAACTATATTAAAAGCAAAGTATTAACATTTACTATAAATTTTTTCTGAAACTTTATATAACAATATACATATTTATAGGTGTAATAGTAAACTTGAAATAGCTACTCTTATAGTCGATTTGGTTTGTTTTTTCTGATAAAAACCAAAACCGAAACCAAACCAAACAAAAAACTATCGATTTTTTTGATCGATTTGGCTTGATTCGATTTTTCGGATTTTTATAAATACCTCTAGCTCCCTTAATTTCAAGGAAAGACAAATGCCAACTCATCTTAATATTAATCATGATAATTTGGAATATGTCCACACAGCGTCTAAGGAGACGAATAATATATAGCATAATCTCTCATAATTTACATGAGTTTAAGAAAATATTAAAAACGAAGTTATACAATAACAAGCTCGTCACCACATGTACAGATTTTCCAGAATTTTATTTTAATTTGAAAATATCATAAAATCAAACCTCCAATTAATTCAGATTTGATGGAGTGGATGTCTTTCATATAATTAGAAACCAAACTATAGTGGTATATAACCGAAGATCCACATGGGTGGAGTTAGAAGCTTAGTTACTGTGTGTTCGACAGAATTCAATAACTTTAGCCAAAATTATTTTTTGTGTTAATTAATTTAGAATCCGACAAGTTACTTTTTTTTAGAAACGAGAACCCATAAGGCATAAACTAAAAAATTTGCCTCTGCCTGAGGAAACTTGTCGCTGAAGCAACGTTGCGTAAAGCCATGCATGCCATGAATTATTAGAGGCCGAGTGATAATTCTAGGGAAGAGACGTGGCAGAAACATGGGCGGATGTAGTGCATCTCTAAGACTCAATTGAATTCGTAATTTTTGATGGAATAATTTTTGATGCAAAATAGAAAAATTATATATAAAATTTTATTAAATTTATTAAATAGCATATATGAACTCATAATTTTAAAATTATAATAACTTCAATACTAAAATTTTAAAAATTAAACCTATAAAATTTAAATCTTGGATGCGGCTCTGAACTATAAAAATAGAAAACATTATGAGTAGTTGAAATTTGAAAATGGTGGAAGAAATAAATAATCCTATCTGTTTCTCAAATTGCCTAGTTTTATAGAGGCCAAAGTTATGTGAAAAGCTGGTTTTGTTGTCTTTGCTGGACGCATGGTAATAGTTGTGATTTGTCTGCACACATCCAATGGACACCTCAATAGTCCTAGTATAATACAAGGATCCAAATTTTAATTTGATTAGTGCAACCTTAGATTTTTATTATTTAACCCTTTATCATTTAGATTCATAATATAATTTCTTTAAAATTTTAAGATATTTTATATATTTATTTATGTATCCAAGATACTGAATTGAATTGAACACATGCTTTATAGATTACGAGCCCGTTTGGAAAGTCACATTGAATTTGGGTGTAATTACACACTTTTGACATGTTTGTTTATGAAATTGGCTGTAATTGGAGTACACTCTCCAATTCTCAAGGGGAGGTAAGACGGGGAAGGAGGGAAAAGAATTTGTGGTAATTACACTGTGTCATTATAAAATTACTTTTTTTAGTTTCTTTCCTTTTTTATTTTATTAATTTTCTTTATACCTTTTTATTTTTATTATTTTATTTTTTAATTTTATTTTTAATTTTTAATTCCTTTTGAAATTTTAAAATATATTTGTGTTTGTACATTGTTTATAATATCTCTATATTTACTTCATGTGATTCCATGTAATTACTTATATTTTATTTATTTTTATTTAATTATTCTATTTTTTAAAACTACACCTACTCATATTATAAATAATGAGCATAAACAAACTCGGCATATAATGAGTGGTGCAGTTATAGTAAAATTTCATTGTTGAATGTGGTTATAATATATTTTCTAATCTTAAGTTGTAGTGGAACTTACATATGTTGGAATTTGACATATGTTAAACTATATTTTTTTTTTTGAATTTTGAAGTTATGTTATATTCATAGTTTCAATTTACTTGTTTTAGTGCCATTGGCTCAAATTGCATGTTGTTCATTTTTTTTAGTTATAATTGATAGATTAGTTTTGTCAAACATTTGAATAATGTTATGACATTATATTTATAAATATTAATTTATTTTCATCGTACATTAATTCCTGTTGTTCTTACAAAATTTATATTTTTAGTTTTTGTAAGTATCTAAACTAATATTATTAATTGACAAATATATAAAAGTTATTTTTACAATATTAATTTTAAATATATGATTACTAATTAATGTATACTCATGAAAAAATATACTTCTTAAATATCAAATATAATATTATAAATACTTATAAATATTATAGGCATATATTTATTATATTAACTTTTTTATTTTGATAATTACTTAATTTAATATTTAATCTAAGTGTGTAATTATACTTGTGCTACCAAACATTAAATATTATATAATTAAGATAATAATCACATCAATTCTAATTGTGGCTTTCCAAACAGTCCCACTATCTGCCGCGGAAAAAAGGACTGTGGTGACTGGTGACCAAGTCCACGAAATACAGACAATGTGGATGAAACAAAATGCTATGCAGGAACTAGAATTTTCTATTCTGTCTTCAACTCAAATGTCTAGCTGTGAGTTAACAAATGGCGTGGTCAATTACTCACATTTTCACGTTAAAATTTTCCTCGAGAACTCCAAAAAAAACTTTTTCAAGTTTTAATTTTAGTAAATTAGATTGATTTAATGACCAATTCTTTTATATAAAACAAAGAAACGAAAAAGAAATCAACGCCCAGTATTTGACATGTAGTTTAGTGGTACTGGTTGAAGTCTTACACATAACATGGGTGGGTTCAGTTCTCAGTGTTTCCTGCGAAAACATGGGAAGCGAACAAGATTAAGCTTTTCAGCAGAAATAGCTTTTAAGTTAAAAAAATAATAAGTTGAAATGTTGGCTTGTTTTACATAATTTTTAATGTATTATAAATACTTTTTTGATTTTTCCAAACTCTGAAAAAAAAGTTAAGAAAAAGCTAAAAGCTATTTTGAACAGCTTAAAAGCCAATCCAAATATCCTCTAAGTACACTGGCAATCCATACCATAAACTTATGAATTTTTGCCCTAAATTTACTCAAACCTCCTCCATTCACCGGGGCAGCTCAACGAATCTGTAACCTAAGGTGAAACCATATTGAGGGGCCCTTAAATTTAGGAAGAAAACCACAATAAATAAAGTTGTGGACTATCAGATGTTGAAGTCCAGAACTCAAAGTGAAAATTTTGAATTGACTATCATCACAAACAAGGGAAAAAAAAAATAAACGTCCATAACGTAATCGCTTAAGTTTGAGCATTGACGATATCAAAAATGCTTACTCCTTCTGATCAACTTAAAGAATAATTTTAGTTCATTCTTTTAAATATCACTTATTGATGAATATCTTAAATAAATTATAAATAACCTAATATAATATGTCAGAATGTTTTTGTGTTCATGCAATTTCGGAGAACATTATAAAAGAAATTTATTATGTTGTCGATATTTATAACTAAATTCCTATATAAAAGAGGATAAAACTAAATTGAAGAGTAAGCAAATATACTAATTAATTGGGGGGGGGATTATCATAATTTATAAATTTACTGGTATAAAATAACCTCAATCAAATGACAAAAAAATATATAATAACAATAATAATAAGACACTAACATAAATTGGAAGGCAATGGCCTCACTGCCCAAAGCCTTAGAGCCGACCCTGCCATTCACTTTTCCCTTCCTTGCATGTGATAAAAACAAAACAAGTTTCATTACAACAACTACAATATAATCCCACTTAGTAAGATCTAGAAAGAGTAGTGTATACGCAAACATTATCTCTATCCTGGGGTAGAGAGATTGTTTCCAATAGACCCCCGACATCCTTCCCTCCAAGAACTTCCCACCTTACTCTTGAAAAGAGTCGAACTCACACAACCTCTTAGTTAGATGTGGAAGTTGTTTACGCAACCCATCAAAACAAGTTCCATTACAATGCTATAAAATAAAGCCTAACTTTATAAAGCAAGTCATTCACTCATCAAAATTCATAAACGAAAAATTAAGGAGTTTGAAGAGGAAGAACTACTGTGTGAAAAAATGTCTTTCCTTCGTCAAAATTTCATTGCAACTAAAAATAATCTGGAGTCCAAAAATATTAATAATTCAAAGAAGAAGAAAATAACACTAGATTGTCTTCAAAATGGAGGCCTTCTACTCACAAACAAGAAACAACAATGAACCTCACCACCACCAAAATTACATTATCAAAAAATTTGAGTACATATCTAAGGTCCCCTGGATAATCTGACAAGAATTATAAAGGGATTTCCGCTGTCCGTCGAAATCCGAAATCTAAATTATCATCTAGACAGAGACATAATCTACAACAAACATGCTCTCAATCTAACAGTTTCATATTATACAAATTTCTCTACTCAACAAGTTCTGAGTGTATTTTGGCAATCAAAAACAGCCAGCCAGATGGAAATTATCCGACAGCTATGTCTCAGCAAGAATCTATATTTGTTTTAAGGGAAATTAGAAGAGAGCATTCCAAAGAGCTTCTTCTCCTTCACCGCACTTTTCATGGACGTATTTTAACTTCTCTACTGATTTACAAATTCCACTGCAGCTCCAGTCAAAGGAGGCAACGCATACATTACCTGCCTCTGCTTTCCAGTCACAATCTGCAAGTTAGCACCATAGTAGTGATTTAAATAATCAGGTGCACGGGGTAATACGATTCCTGACAAATATCTAAATTAAAAAATATATATATATATATGAATCTGATGCTTTAGCTTTAGTCCTCACGCTAAACAGTTTAAATTGCCTCCTTTTCTAATTTGTATTACACCCTCAACTAGAATGCCTGGTTATAGCCAACAAAACTTCAAATTACATACTATAAAAAATATTCAAAGATGATGAACATTCAGCAGTCAACATAAATTAAAGATTTTAGGCATGGAATGAAGGAATAGGCTGAAAAAATATTATCGGGTCTTTCACTTAAAAACGTCTTACTGAGAAAACCAGTTTATGCTATCTTATTAGAAAACATTCTGAATGTGCACTAAACAAGCTACTCCAGAACTACTTTTTGTATCCCGCACTTTTCAAGGCAATAAAATTTGAAGAAATCTTGCTCCAGCAATAAATATGATAACAGTACTAAGGAGAAAATACCTGGTGGAGTTCCACAGCACATAGTACGTTCATCGATGTGCTCAACTTCAAGACCGATAAACCAAGCCCCTAATGACACGTCTTCATTGGCATACTTGTGCAATATGGGCCTGATTTAAGAGTTTAAATCCCTTAATACTTACTAGATAATCTCACAAAATATGATACTGATACAACAACTAATGCCTCAATTCTAGAAAAGTTGGGTCGGCTATATGATATTGATACTTTGATTGAATATGGGAGAATTCAGTATGATGGAGATGGATAAATTTTAGCATTAATAATCCAGCATAGGGCTAATTTACACGGACATTTCAAGAATTTCAAGTCTTTTACCATTCATTAGAACTTCAGTGACTACGATGGACAATTACAAATCCAAGTTTTATCAGAACTTACTGATTGATTGATATGTATGTCGCCAAGTCCTTGGAGATGGCATAGATCTGACCAGTTGCATGTCGGAAGTATTTGTTTCCTTCTTCTCCAAATTTCCAGTACTCCGGCTCATGGTACTTTACAGTCCTAAAAGACAACATTAAAGTTCAGTTTGCGCAACTAATATGTTAATACAAGTTGAAATTAAAATGCGAGCTGAAAGGATCAATTGGCATAAGCTAGTGAAGCTTAACACTTACTTTTGAGCAAGAACAGGTCCAGATTTCATACACCCAATATAAATTCTGGGCTTCGACCGATGACGGGCTAGAGTTGCAGCTAGCATTCCTGTAAAATCATTTGTCATTAAAATACAAGCTGAACCAAGAGGATTAGTTGTCGAACTATAAAAATATATAGAAAACATATCAAATGCATACCCAAATTGACATGGACATCATCATCAACCTTGACATAGAAGTCAGCATCCCATTTTGCAACAGCGGTAGAAAAGAAAATCTTAGTTTTGGCAGAGAGCTCATGATATCCTTCAACATGCTCCTACAACATCATGCAGATTGGGACCAAAAATCTGTAAGATTTTCAGATTTAACAATAAAAGCAAAACAATTCAGAATATATCCCTACCAGCCTGAGAAAGTCTTTATGTTGAGCTTCTTCAGAATCAATAGCGCGATCCAGTATGCTGTTAGATGTTGCACTAGATAACAAATCCAGATATTTGTCAGTTAAGTAACATTAATTTGCATTTTCACCCATGGTCAATGATCTTTATGAGTAATGACTCATACATATACCAATATTAGTACAGAAAAAAGAAAAGAAACGGCTAGAAAGAGGGAGAGCAAAGAAAATGCAAATATATAGAATTTACAAGGATCCTACAGGTGATGAAACATTAACTGGAAGAATAAACATCATACAGATAACAAAGACGATCGCACGGATTTGCCAAATGGAACATCTAGATCCTCTTTAATCCTAAATCTAGCTAGTATAGGCTTGTCAGTGGTAATATCCCATAGCAAGTACTTTTCACATTAAAATGAACAGAAGTTCATATTGTATCCTCCAAACTTTAACAGCATGAAATCATGCCTTCATTAGCTAAAATGTGTTTTGCTGTAGCGTTGCTTCTGAAAACTTTACAGACACGTCATTTAGGGTTTGGTGAGGTAATTTCCCATAATACTTATATCAACTACTTTAGAAAATTAATCTCATTTGTTTTAAACTGTAACCGTCGAAATAGAGCATAACGTTTAGGCCCAGAAGTAGTTTCAGGAGCTCCCAATTTGAGCTTCTGCAAAAGGTGTTTTGCTGCCCAAATATCTACAAACAAAATTACTTTTAATTATCTACCAAACACCTGCAGATAGTCTCTCTTGCTAAGCATCATCCTCTTGGTTTGAATTGTTCTCTCACCAAAAATTGCATATGCGTATAAATCAATTTCTAGTTTCTTCACCTCATTTCAGCATTAGAAAGGTAACAAGCAGGAAATAAACCGTTTGAGTACAGCACTAGAGTTAATTTCATGAATTTAAACTTGTATGCAACTAAAAAATGTTAATACCAATTCTCCCAGCAAATAGCATATCTAACTTGCTAAGACTCTTTTGAAAAAGTTCTTTAATTCTTTTCCCCAAGCAAGTAAGCAAAAGGCTTTACAGGTTACAGCACCCAGTATTTGAAAACTTGAAAACGGTGGAGGAAAGAGGATTCAACTAGTGGGCAAATTGGTAGATTAATGCCTCAAACCAGATGGCCAACTTTGTGTCAAAGCTTGATATCCATTTTGTATAGCCTTTATGGGTAACTTGACCGTGGGTACAAAAACTTGGAGACAGTGGATGAAGGAACAAGTACCCGTGCAGTGTTGTAGCTAACGCGTTAAGTATCCCGCCTGGGGAGTACGTTCGCAAGAATGAAACTAAAGGAATTGACGGGGGCCCGCACAAGCGGTGGAGCATGTGGTTTAATTCGATGCAAAGCGAAGAACCTTACCAAGGCTTGACATGCCGCGAATCCTCTTGAAAGAGAGGGGTGCCTTCGGGAACGCGGACACGGGTGGTGCATGGCTGTCGTCAGCTCGTGCCGTAAGGTGTTGGGTTAAGTCCCGCAACGAGCGCAACCCTCGTGTTTAGTTGCCATCATTGAGTTTGGAACCCTGAACAGACTGCCGGTGATAAGCCGGAGGAAGGTGAGGATGACGTCAAGTCATCATGCCCCTTATGCCCTGGGCGACACACGTGCTACAATGGCCGGGACAAAGGGTCGCGATCCCGCGAGGGTGAGCTAACCCCAAAACCCGTCCTCAGTTCGGAATTGCAGGCTTCAACTACTGTGTATTTGGTTAGATTAGGACACAAACCAGATGGCCTCCTTTGTGTGGAAAACAGCTTGAAGACAAATTTTCAGCTGATAGGTTCCCCTAAAGATGTTTTCACAGAAAGCTGGACAGTGGGGAGCACATATTCTATCTCAGAGGGATTTTGGTAGGCTCCTAAAAACAGAGATTGCTGGTCCACCGAAGCGCGCAGATCAATCTAAGACCATAAAAGAATATTCATATTACAAGTTTTTAATGCATTACTTAGTTACTGATCCAACGGTCACACTTACACAACAAACATACTCTACGCTTATAACCTGACGGTCCTAAGATTGAGCCAAGAATATTCCAAACAGATCAACAACAATAACAACAACCCAGTAAAATCCTATCAGTGGCATTCCAAACATATCCCTTTAGTTATTTCATGAATTAATACCGTCGGTCGAATCTAAGTTGATCCGATAACACTTTTAAATTCCGTTTTCTAGAACCCTATAGACTCTAAAATTCTTAAACTACCCCTCTCCCTTCTACACAAAAAGTTTCAAACCCTTCATAGTCAGTGTTCACACCATTTTGGTGCAAGTTTTGCTTTTTTCCACTTTTATCTTGTCATACTCACGAGATGGAAGTGGAGAGAGGTAAGATTTGCACCAAAATGGTGCAAATTTAGACTATGAAGGGTTCAAAACTGTTTGTAGAAGAGGAAAAGAGGAGAGAGGAGTGGGAATGTTAGTTTAAGAATTTTAGGGTCTATTCACAAGGTTCTATCCCTTTTGTTTATCCTTTATTTTATTTTCATAAATTACACTTACGATATTAATAGTACTTGAAAATAAAACAAAGGACAAACTAAAGGTATATTCTTGGAAAATTCTAGGCTCTATCTTAAGATTGTTGGATCAAAAATAGAAGGTCAGGAATAAATTCGAGATTATAAGTGTTTAGTGTGTTTCTTGTGTAATGAAAAGGAGTTTGAAACTAGAAGTGTTGGAACAGAGGATCTTCTTAACATTCCACGGGAATGCACCTTTACTGCTAACGGAAACAAGTAGATAACCCTTGATTGTTGACTCGTTCACTCCTACCATTACTCGAGTTGCCTCTCCTTCCATTGCTCTGCTTTCTCTCTCAATTAGCACGCCGCGATTTAAGGGTCTTTCTTCACCAAGTTCCAAATTGATTGATTTAGGGGTGGTTTCTTTGACGCACAACCTATTTTATAGCAAAGGATTCTATCTATTTTGTTTATACCATATGGTTTCTTATTGGGTGTTTGTACTTGCATCGGGACCCCGACTAAACCGGAGTTCCCTAACAAGATTTTTTCCATTCCTAAAAGGGTTTGAACCCGAGACTTCTGGTTAAGGATGGAGGGATCCTATCATCTATCCAGCACGACCCTTAGTGGTGTTTATACAACATATAACTTGTATTATTTGCACTGTTAGTCTATCGGGAGAATTTGCTTCTGTAGTCCATTATAAATACTATTTTAGTTATATGATTATTTCCTAAGAGATCACTAAAAGTTGACATTAAGAGAGATCTGTAAATAGAAGACCTATAATCTTTGCAGTTATTTTTTTATCATAAGAGATCATTTCCTCTCCTTTAGAAAATCCGATAAAACAAGATCATTTGCATTAGCTGGCCTTTGAAGTATATCCAAATTTTGTAGTTCCCAAAGCAAGAAGGAGGGGTCTAGAGATTGCTTCTGCTGCATCATGATGCAGGGAAAGGCCTTCGTAGTCCTGTTTTGCTAACTGAGTAAGCTGGATAGGATAGGAGCATTTTTGTGTCTCTTTCCTATATTTGGGTTCCTGGGGGAGACAGGTGTAGTATAGAGCTTGAGTTGAGAATACGATTCTTTGGCTTTAACTTAATATCTTCCTTTTCATTTATATAAGTTTATCCTCTCTTTTTGGTATCTTTAGGAAGTAGGACTCCTGCATGGACTCGTCGATGTATGTTTTCAAACTTCCCTATAGAACTTGGGTAACCCTAACGGAATAAACTGCTTTCAAATTACCTGCAGTATTCTCTATGGTTCCAATTAACTACATTCAAACAAAGAATAAAATAAAAGGAGAAATACTGAAAATGAGGACTACAAATTTTGAAATTTAAAATGGGACAGAAAGGAAAATCGAATTAGTGAAATTAAAATGCATTCGGCAAATCACCAACATACTAACACTAAGGTGACAAGAAGCTCGTACTGAAAGTAAAGGTGCTGGACAGTGCTCTTTGTAGGAATTCAAAACTACCTGTTCTCTGTTTGATATCTCCAGAAGTCAAATGGAGAGACAAGTTTCTCATTATCTTGTTTCAATATGTTACACTACACATTCATATACAGAGCATTTCAAATCAACCGTCTACAAATAATACAGTAGTTATGCCGTTAAATTCTTGTCACCAAAAAGAACTTGAAGGTTATAACTTTATTGTGTTCATCAAATAACAACCAGCATTAATCATCAGAACCATTTTATTGTAAAACATGTTTCTTCTATTTGAAAAACCGAAAAGGCAAAAGCATGATTATATTATTGCCTATTCATCCAACTTAGTTTATTCTTTCAAGCAACCCAAATTATGATTAAACTTCTTTCTCCAAATTATGCAGAAACTTAAGCACTACTGACACAGTAGCTCAAGATGATTGTAAAATGTAGGATTTAGAATCTTTATGTCATTAAGGAAAAGAAGTAACAGCATATACCTGTGACCAATCATGAACCGGACTACAATTCCCTTCTCTTTCTCCAATTTGAGAAGCTTGTCCCCTTGAGGCATCCAAGTTTCTCTAACGGAATCACGCCTCTTCCGACTGCTAAAAGCGGTATTAATTCCAATTACCACAAAAACCTTCTTTCTCGAAGGTCCATCCTGAGAACGAGAAGAATTGGAGGACTGATCAGCAGCCTTTATCTCCTGTGTACTCCTAGTGGCTGCCAACTCCATCTGAAGCATAGCAATTGATTTGTCCAATGATCTAAGCAGACCTCCCAAAACAGGCTTACAACCATTAGTACCAAAAATAGAAAGTCGGGAAAAAAACAAAAGTATGATGGTTTAGGAACTCACTGAATTGCTTCATGGGTTTTGTACACCTCTTGCATTACATCCTTATCTTGTCCTTGTTTCTAGCATACAAACAAATTATGACAACTCAGCATAAGTTTGTCAAGTATGATCACAAGCTAAAAGCCAAAATGAACCTATCAGAAAGCAAGAACTCATGAAAAAGCACAAGAAGACACAATGAACCTAACAGCTAAACCTCCATCGATCAGCTTCAATAGCCGTAAAGACATAACTCATGAAAACCACATAGCAAATAGATTGAACTCAAAGAAGCTAATTCCGTAATTAGCTTCAATCATCATAATCAAGAACTCAGTGGAAAAAAACAAAGCAGATTGATTGAATTCAACAGAAACAGAACTCCACATTCAGCTTCAGTACTCAGATATCAAGAAAGAAAGAAACTACAAACAGAAAGATTGCCCTTAGCAGAAGCTAAAATCTAAGATTAGCTTCAACACTCAAAAGAGTTCAGAAATTAAAAAGATTGCAATCTGCAGAAGCCAAAATCCACATTTTGCTTCAGTAACCAGAATAAAGGTAAAAAAAAAAAAAGAAAAAACAGATAGATTGAACTTAACTGAAGCTAAAATCCACAATTAGATTGAACAGCCACAAAGCAAAACTCCAGAAAAGGACAGATTAATGAACTCCTAACCAACTCCAAAATCAAGAATTCACAAAACAATACAGATTTTAACTGAAAAGCAGCTAAAATACACAATGAAGTTCAATATACAGAAATCAACAACTCATAGTAAAACCAGAAAAGAGGTTAGATTTAGATCAAAAGAAACCTTTTTGGTTGAATTACAGTCCTCAGAAACAACTTGAAGTTCTTGATCCCTTCTATGCTGAGCTATGAGCTGACTGCTAGATTCAGTTGGTGACCACAGTCTTCAGCAAAACAAATAGATCCATCAAATAAAAATCAAAACTTTTCATAACTCAAAACTCCAAAATCTAAATTAGTTACCTGTTAGAAAATAGCATTCCAATGAAGAAGAAGGCAATAGAGAAAATGGGAATCCATTTTACAGATACTTTAACACTATGTCTATTCTTCATTGTTTCTTATAAACACAGATTCAAGAAGATGAAGAAAACGGGCAAGATTGAAGGCTTTCAAGGTAAAGGGTCACTATATAGGATTTTTTTTTTGGTGAATTATACAAAGAGAGATGAAAGGAGGTGGAGGAGAAGTAGGAGAGGTGTGCTAACGTGAAAGAGGGGGCGTTGATAGAGCTATAGAATTTCTTGGTCTTTTCCTTTTATTTAATTTTTTGTTCAGATTGTGAGAATGTTGTAAAACCAAATCTTGAAATTGGGTATGGGGGGATTCTTATTTCAAAGAATGTTAGGCACAACAAGTAGAAGAATAGAAGAGGCGAGGAAAGAGGAAGACATTGGACCGTCTAAAGTTTGTATGTCTTTTTGGACTTTGTTCCACGGGTTAACGTTAACTTCAATTATAATTTGTTGAAAGTGGCAACGTTTGTTGACGACGATATACTCGTACTACACATACCTCCTGCTGAAAAGTCCTGTCTTTGTTGACGTCGATACTTGTAATAGGGGCGTCAAGCAGATCGGGTCCGATCCGATATGGTATAGATAAAAAACAAATAATAAAAAAATGGATAAAACATTCAATCCGGCTTTTATTTAATACAAATAAAAAATAAACTAACAGACGGATAATATGTGTAATTATATTATTTATAATTTCTTCAATATGATCATTTTAAGAGAATTTCTAGTCTCTCAAGCTTGAATAATCCCCCAATTTAAGGTTTTCGTTATGAAATAATAAAAGAAGAATAACAATATTGCAAAGAGAGAGAGAGAGAATTCTTATTGAATTTTGGGATGAATTACAATGGAATAGAACCCTCTATTTATAGGGAGAGTTTGACTTAGCCACCAAGTAATAAACCATAGTTTTTCTCCAAATATAGACATTCACCATAAATAGAATTTTTTCATAACACTCCCCATTGAATGTCTATTCAATGATAATATGCTTCGTTAAAACCTTAACTAAAATAAAACCCAGTGGTAAAAAAATTCTAGAAAAGGAAAAAGAGTACACATATTTATACGCATTTTGGTTGCCTCGTTAAAAAACCTCGCAAGGAAAACCCAGTGGGACAAAACCTTGTAAGGAAAAAAGAGTGCAACGTGCATTAACTCCCCCTGATGAGAGCATCAATTCACATCCTTGAGCCTTCGCATCCCAATCTTGTGCACTAGCTTCTTAAAGGTTGACGTCGACAAAGATTTTATATCACTTTCAATGTATTTTCATAATGACATAACATAGAGATCTCTTCATTCATATATTCAGGTACCTGAATCTCTCATGAGATATTATGAAGTGTTATGTCATGTGATCTTCTAGATCACTTACCTCCTTTATTATGATCATTTTGATCATTTGCTCACCTTCTTTATCAAGAAGTTTATTTGAAACTGTTTTGTCTATACGCTTTAAGCTTACCATAGACTTTGTCCTTCTAGGACTTAATATGAGCATTTGCAATGAAAATATAGTTACTTTCTTTAGGTCAACAAATGCGTCTGGCATGCTTTGCAATAAATTGCACATGAATTATCCTTTTATGAACTTCTAGTTCATATTATTTTATTCGAGGATCTCGATGTATAAATGATAATTTGTTCCATGTAACTTTTCTCAACTGTTGTATCTTGTCTCCCCCTCATGTTAGAAAAACTAACTTTTTTCCTCAACTTTGAGAATCCATCTTTGTGTGTTATGGTGTTAATCAAAATATGCACCGCACATTAATAATATTAAGATGGAATTATTTGGTTCCTGACCTTGAACCACTTGTGAGGGGAGAATGTAATATATTTTAGTATATAACCTATATCAAACTAATATAGATAACTTTGTTCTCATAAGCAATATTTTTGCTATTAAGTGGAGGCACCCAATAAATTATTTTGCTAAACCAACTTTGATATAAATCAACTTATCAAGATTAACTTCTTGAATAGAAAATCTGAAAGTTATGCTCGAAATTAAATTATTGAGCAAGTTACCTCGCACACACCGGCCAGGTTGCGGGTTAATAATAATTACACATGTAACCATCTCATAGATGCATCTTATGTGGTATACATGGCGGGTGAATGGGCCCATATTCACCTTTGATATTTCCAGCATTCATGGGATTCAATCCCACTTTTAGTTAGTATATTAATTAATGAGAATAGGCACATAAAAGAATTCGTAAAGAACTTTCTAGTTCTTTAATATTTACCCATGTGAATTCTCTTTATTTTTGCACATCATACTTAAATTGATATGGGTAAATCAATTATGCCAACTGAATAAATTATCAATATTGATAAATTTCAGATTTACACCATGATGTGTGCAATTATGAATAAACTCCAAGTTTATTATGATATGGGTTTTATATCAATAAAATATCAACTTCATTGTGGTATTCTTTTGTTTATGTAGTACAAATTAGAGATAAAGCGGGTAGCTTTTTACATACATATTATCCCGCCACAAGTTGTAGTAATAGAAGAAATTAAATTTTTCCTTTATTTATACTCTCAATATAATCAACTGCTTTCGCATATACTTTGGAAACTAAATAAGTTTCTTTGAGACTTACTACAACACAATACCTTGTTGGTAATCAATTGTGTTTCTCCAAAATAGTAATAATTGGCTTTTCGAGAGCTCTCAATTAATTTTGCACTACTACAGATCATCATCATCCATGTGGTGAATATCTCTTTTAAAGAGAAAGTTATACCATTATATGTATGGTCAAAATTCTGTGCGAGTTCAGTGGAGGGGTCAGCCTCCTGAGGCATCGACCTGGGAGTCCGAGTCTGACATGTGGTGCCGATATCATCATCTATTCCATGACTCACGTACTTCTTTCTTTTGTCCGTTCGAGGACGAACAGTTGTTTTAGAGGTGGAGAATGTGACGACCCAAAGGGTCATCACTTGTTTTATTAATCATTTCGAGCTTGTGAGGTCTTGAAAACCTCATTTATAGTTGCCTCGATTTGCGTGCACGGTTCGGGCGCGAAGCTGGAAAATTTTTATGTTGAAATATGTGAAATATGTGGAAAATTTGAAGAATTTTGATATTAATATTGATATGGTTGACTTTGGTCAACATTTTTGGTAAACGGACCCGGACCCGTGATTTGACGGTCTCAAAAAATCCGTAGAAAAATATGAAACTTGGGCGTATGCCCGAAATTGAAATCCGAGGTCTAGAACCCCGGTAAAAGAATTTTTCTGTTAAATTATTTTCTGAAAATGTTTAAGGAAAATGAAACTAAATTTTGATTAAAAAGTACTGGTATCGGACTCGTATTTTGGTTCCGACATCCGATGCAAGTCATATATATTGGTTAAGCGCTTCCTGTAAAGTTTGGTTGAAAACGGACGTCGTTTGACGTGTTTTGGCTTTAAATTGGAAATTTTGGAAGTTATGAAAATTTGAAAGAATTCTTGAGTTTTAAGGCTCAATTCCTTGATTTTGATATTATTTTGGCGATTTGATCACGCGAGCAAGTTCGTATGATATTTTTGAGTCAGTGTACATACTTGGTTTGAATCCCCGAGGGCTCGGGTGAGTTTCGGATAGGTAACGAGATGGTTTTGGACTTGGAAATGCAGCAGAAATTCTGCAATTTTTGCACAGAGATTTTCTTCTATGCGATCGCATAGGTGTAGCTGCGATCGCGTAGAGCAAAGTTTAGGAGTCCTGAAATCCTTCTATGAAAGGAAAAGGCATTGCTACGGATTGAATCGTTCGTAAACTTTCGAGGTAAGTGTTTGTTCTATCCTAGCTTGAAGGAATAGGAATTTAGTTGTGTATGAATAGTTGATTAAGAGTTATTGGTGTCACACCGGTAACAGAGATAAATTGTTGAATTATTATCAATTATTGGTTCAAAACCGGTAATTATAAATATTGTTGATGCAGAAATTATTGGTTAAATACCGGTAATATATATATTTATGAATTGGGATCGTGTGGCGCGTCGACCACTTATATGATAAGAAATGGGATCGTGTGGCACGCCAACCACAAAGTGATTTAAAATCTTAGCATTGCCCATAGTTACCGGTAGCCTATTGATATATATTTGGGGGCGGGTGGTACGCCTACCACAAGATATAACTTATTGATACAATTGGGAGCGGGTGGTACGCCTACCACAAGATATAATTTACTGTTACAGTTGGGAGTGGGTGGTACGCCTACCACGAGATATGAAATGAAAAAGGAATTGAGACATGAAAGTAAGATTTATTCTGTTGACTAGATTACTCTGGATATTATGAGTTATTGACTGTTATTTCAGAGCAGAGTCTTTCCTTATAAATGTTTTGTATATGTATATATATTGCAACTGTACAGGTTTATGTGGGTGACTGGCCTTAGTCTCGTCACTATTTCGCTGGGATAGGCCATGCACTTACCAGCACATGGGGTCGGTTGTGCTGATACTACACTCTGCGCTCTTTTTGCGCAGATACAGGTTACGGACAGCAGCAGCGGCAGTAGCGATTGTGGATATTCCGACTACTGAGACTACGAGGTAGCCTTGCAGGCGTCCGCAGGACCCGTTGTCTCTTCTATCTATGTATTTCATTATGTTATCTCATGTATTCGAGATAAACAACTTATATTTATTTCAGATAATTGTGTGTATTATTCTTAGAAGTTCGTGAGTATTGTGACACCAGTCTTGGGTAGTGTATCATGTTTGGGTTTCTTTATCATATTTGATAAGATTGACTAAGTCTTCCGCTAAGTTTAATTATTCCGTTGTAATTTATATGTTTTTAATTTTAAAGTCTTAATAAGAGTTTGGTAACTAAGGGAGATGTAAGTAATATTTGGCTTGCCTAGGTATCATCTCAAACCTTCTTCTAGAGGTGAGTGTGGTATATTCACTACCACTAGCACATTCATATTCTTTGAAGAATGAATATGTCTTCATAAATCAGATGTTGTCACATTCCCATCATGAATGGACCATAAACATCTATATGTGCTATATAAACTTTATAAAATCTCATGACAAATATTTTCACAAAATGTGGGATTATTTTGAGAATCATTATTGTTCTCATTACTACAAATGATGACGATTATAATTTCGTCTATTGCCACGTCCACATCCATTGATACCTTCACGGTAATAATTTTGTCTTCTTTCAGACTTATCACATATTGTTATCACATTCTCTTAAGGGAATGAGAATGGAGAAAATTAATGGGACAGATTTTCACTTCTTGTGCGCATGATCATCCATTGCTTTGATCATGGCAAGACATAGAAATTTTACCACTTCATGTGGGTGTAATTTCTTAAAAACTCCATTAGAGTTATAATCAAACTTTGTTGTCTTTGCCTGTATATAAAATCAAATTATAGAATTTCTAGAATTTGAAAGAGAAAGGTAAAATACTTACCTTAAATCCAGAATTTTAATCATGAAGGAAGTTTACGAAACAATTGACAATCATTATGCTCAATCCCAAAGTTTCTACTCAATTGGTTAGAGTCTCGTGCTGATAACGTGTTATGAAATAATAAAAGAAGAATAACAATATTGCAGAGAAAGAGAGAGAGGGAATTCTTATTGAATTTTGGGATGAATTACAATGGAATAGAACCCTCTATTTATAGGGAGAGTTTGACTTAGCCACCAAGTAATAAACCCTAGATTTTCTCCAAATATAGGCATTCACCATAAATAGAATTCTATTTATAACAGTTTTACAAATATAACATTTAAACCGTTATTCATTTTCTAAATGGACAATATGGTTCTTATCCATATTTGACCCATTTTTAAAATTTTCATTATAAATTCTATTTTTAGTGGATAATATGACTAGTTAACTTTTAACCATTTTATCAGCACTACTTGTATACTTTTTGATACAATTTGTTTCGTTTGGCTAAAGCAAGTTATATTGGGATAATAATCTTAGAATTAAGGTCTCTAATGGATCTTATGAGACATAAATTTCAATTAGTAGGACATCAAATCAGATACATGTAATTATTACATGAATGCAATACAATCAGAATAACATGTGTAATAGCACAAGGATTAATAATTCATGAGTTGTATTTAGCTACTTTAAAGAAGGGTTATTTTTATCATCTAGTGGTGTTAGTCCTTCTATAATAAATATTTGTACCTTTATATAACATGTTATCCCGTATAAAATAATATATAATTTTTGCATAACTCAATTAAATATTAGTAATGGACGAAAGAAAGTCAAATTCAAATAATGCTAATATTTATGTAAAAAGAATATATGAATCTATATATTTTACATTAATATTAATAATGTTAAATATTTTTTCGGGGTTGTTCTCCTTACCATGCAACTACTTGTTTAGTTTCGTTGTCCAAAAATAAAGTGTAAATGATGAAGAAGAAAACAAGACAATTGAACAAGATAACAACATATTTTGTTCTTTAAGATAATTGAAAAAAATCGTCTAATTCGTCTTATTCCATAAGCTTAAAGCTAATCAATAATACGCTGAAAAGGAAGGACAAAGCAATATATTCAAGATCAAATAGAATGTTGTTTTGGGAAATTTGATTTAGAGATTGTTTATATAAATATTATATTGCAGATATTATATATGCCAAAATGCTCAAATGCCATAGTGCCGAAAAACTTCAGGCCCATAGGTTGATCATTGTCAACAGAATCAAACATTTGCTTAAGAACATCATTAACCCTACTCAAGCCAGTTTTTAGCCAATAGAATAGCTGCTAATAATGTCATTGTGGTCCAAGAGTACATTACCCACTTCCAAAATACGAAAGATGAGAATGCCAATATGATATCCTTAAAGTAGACTTAGAAAGGACTTTTGATAGGTTAGAATGGTCTTTCATCAGATAATCCCTTCCCTTCTTCAACTTCCCCTCTAAAATAACCACCTTAATCATGTCCTGCCTTATTACTCCTTGTCAATGGCACACAGACTGCTTACTTCAACTCCAGTAGAGGCATTAGGCAGGGGTTTCGTATGTCACCCTATTTGTCATATGCATGAAAAAGCTTTCCAGAAATATTAACAATGTTGTAACTAACAAGGACATGTTCCCCATCAGCATCAGCAGGGAAGGGCCTGGAATCTCCCACCCGTTCTTTCCTGATGACCTTGCTATATTTGCTAGAGCCAATAGGAGAAACTGTGAGACAATCTTATACATCTTGGGTAATTTCAATACTGCATGCGTGCAGAAAGTCAACCTCCAAAAATCTAAAGTGATTTTTTCTTCAAACTGCCAAGAAAAGTGTGCAACGACATGCAATGCCATTTTACGTATCAAAGGTGCTAGAGACTTTGGAAAATACCTGGGTTCCCCATCTTCAACAGAAAGCCTAGGAATAATACTTCTAATTTATCATAGATAACCTCAACAGTTGAATGGCAGGGTGGAAAACCAAGTTCCTGAATATGGATGGTCGCACCACTCTAGCAAAATCTTGCCTTAGTAGCATTCCAAACCATATAATGCAGTACATCCAGTTACCCTCCCAAATCACTAATCAAATTGACAAAATCTAAAGAAATTTTATTTAGGGTACAACTCCGACTAAAAGAAAGCTTCACATGGTCAAACGGACCACTATCACCAAACCTAAGAACAAGGGAGGGTTGGGCCTCCAGCGGGCCCACCTAAAGAACAAAACATGCCACACCAATCTTACTTGGAGACTCTACAATAATACTACCTCCATCTGGGCTAGGGTGCTCATGGAAAAACACTGCAATGGAGGAGGTAAGAGGGCTAAGGCTAAGACTAGGACCTAAAAAAATATCCAGGATGGCCGAAAGATATGCACCAAATGCACTAGATGGGTGATTCACAAAGGGGATATGGTTCGATTCCTTACATACACGTGACTCTCCAAGATGCTGCCAATGGATAAAATCCTTAATGGTCCATGGCACTAGAGTGACATGAACACCAGGATAAATGAAGTGTATGGGGTTTAGGATTTCAACTACATTCCCTATCTATTCCCCCATTGTCACGCCCCAACATTGATAGGCATGACCGGCATCGAGTGAACCCAACTGAGCAAACCTTTTTAACACTTTCTACCCAACTCAATACGATTAAGGAAACCATGTTTTCGTTTATTTAGATAATAGCAAGAATCGCACACTCAACATTGTTAATTCATTTTCATATAACAAACCTTAAACCATGGTTAATTTTTCAAGATTTCATACAGTTAGAATTTATAAGAACTAGAGTTTAGAATTACTATACAGTACATTGACTCATCCGACATCCGAACATAACCCACACAAATGTCTAAGGAGCCTCTAAGGATGCAAAAGACAATTATGACTATAACACCCTATAAATTCGGCTTAGGTATGAATGAGTTAAAGGAGTAGCAAGGTTATATTTTGAACATGTGAAGTCCCATCGGGATGATTATGGGTGAAAATAGTTGTTTCAAAATCAAGATGGAAAGTAAGGTGCATAAGATTTGACAAATCGACTAAGTTTGCAGAAGGTCTGTCTTCCAGTAAAGTTTAGTGAAAATGTGTAAAGAATTAGGAACAACTCAAAGCATTAAAGTTATAGGCCTTTGAAACGTCTTTCCAACGATATATTATGGATCCTTAATGGATATCTGTGAAAAGAGTTATACGGGTTTTAGAGAACAGTATGCGATATGCACACCCGGTAGCACGCCCGCACTAATTTTGAGGCAGTGTTACTGCCATTTTGCATGGTCAATAGAGCGGGAAGGTCTCTATGCGCGAGCGCACTCGTGGGGGGTCATTTTAAAGTGATATTTCATCCCCCACCTCCCCAAAACATAAAAAACTTGCTCTAGAAATGAGAACTCTCAAAAACCTAACTCCTTAAGGGTCCTTCCACCACCCAAGGTAAGTTTAATGGTGATTCTAAGTTAATTACTGTTTTTCAACATCTTATTAACATGGGTAAATCCTCCAAATTATTAGATATTTGATTGGGGCATCATTGTTGAGAGAATGAACCTTAGAACTTGAATTCAAGAAGATTGAACGTCAAAAAGGTAATGTATTGACCCTCTAATTAATTCTAGCATTGGTTTAATGATTTTAAACCCTTGTTCATGAGTTGATGGGTTTGATAGAAAAGTATGAACGATTATAGATTTGGGGTGTTGATTGTTGATTATTGGTTAAGGGTGTTGTTTACTTTATGGGTGATAAAGAATAATGTTGATTATAACCATTTGAGACTTTAGAATTTATCTAGGAACAAGAAAATGGGTTATTGGGTGTAGATGTGCCATTAATAAGGACTATGAAGCTTTATGTCATCAAGTGTTTGAAAAAATACTTAAGCGACTAAAACATGAGAATTATTGCTAATATGGAATCCATTTGACTGTTATTGATATAGATTAAAGTTGAAAGGGTTGGCGAATGTTGTATAATGCTTAAGAGCAGGAAGTTAAGGTATGTGAGGCTAACTCTCTATGTTTGGGAATTTTAATGATTCTCCCTACACTACATTTCTTTTATGACGTTACCAATTACCTCAGAAATACAGTTAAGCCTAGTTCCTAGAATAGTTGTAGAACTTCTATTCTCTAGCTTCATAACTCGTTCACCACTTTCATTCTGAACGTTGTGAACTCAGTGCGTATTCAATATAGACTTGGGTTTGATGCCCCCGAGTCTTAGTATAGATTACTCAGTATGCCATAAACAATTGAAGTTTCAATGTTCATAATCAATTCAAGAATACATGTCTCGGTCTAGGCCCATTCAGTATTCCAATATTATTTAATTCAGTGTGATCTAGTATTCTAGTATTATGTAATTGAGTGTGATCCGATACTTCAGTATCATGTAACTCAGTGTGATTTAGTATTTCATTTTCATGTATTGTAGTTTGATTCTCAGTTCCTTATTGTTTAACACATGTATTTGGGAACGAGGTCGTAGTTTATTCTTTATGCATCTTTGAGCCTGAGGCCGCAGTTTATGCTTTATGTATTTTGGAAATGAGATCGCATTTATGTATACGTATACTTGGTCCCGAGGCCGTAGTTGTGCACATATATATATTGGGCCTGAGGCTGCAGTTTAATATTCAGATAAACAGGTTGTTCATCATTCAGAAGAGGGAGTATTCATATCATTACTTCCTTTATTCAGTTCAGTTATCAATTATCTTTTCAGTTATCAGTTCAGTTATCAGTTATCAGTTATCTTTTCAGTTATCAGTTCAGTTACCAGTTCTCACTTCAGTTTCAGTTTCAACAGTTGTCATTTCAGTTATCAGCTTAGTTTTAGTTTCAGCATTTGTAGTTCTTTTTTTCAGTTGCTTTACATACCAATACAATTCAAATGTACTAACGTCCCTTTTGCCTAGGGCCTGCATCTCACAATGCATGATAATGCTTTAGAGGTTGATGATTCAGAATGCTAGGATTCTCATACCAGCTATTTGGTGATCCCCATTTCTTTTGGGGCATTATCATTACTTTACGACCTTTCAGTATTTACATGTAGTAGTGTTTTCAATACTTCATTAGAGTCTTTATAGACTAGAGTAACAGTTAGACAGAGTCTCGGGCTTTTCATGTTAAGCTATGTTGGCTACAAATATGTTTGAAAATTGTATTAGTATTTCCACAATTTGATTTATAGAATCCAGACTTTCAATATATCAGCATGTGTTAGTTTATCTTCCGCATTCAATATGTTATGATATCACATGTTGATTCAGCCAGCCAGTTGGTTTGCTCGGTCACATATAGTCAGGCACTAAGTGCCATAGTACGTCCAGGCCCAGGTTCGGGGCATGACAATGACACTGCCGGTAACAAGGCCCCAGCTATACCTCAAAAGTGGAAGTCTATAACAAAAGATGTACAACGTAACCCCTTGGAGGAGAAAGGGGCTCACCAAGACTTTGAGAAGAGGATACTCCGCTATGCGCAATTGGCATTGTTCGCTATGGAGCCACCTATATTCATTAAAAAATGTAGCCCCCGAAAAAGGGGACGTTAGTACTATGGAATAGTACTAGTATGTATACCTAAACACCGCCATGTTAGTAAAAAACAACCATACAAGAGTAAAAAGAAATCATAAGGACTACAAAGTTTGAAACAATCACCATGTTAATAATATAAAAAGATCACATAGCTTACATATAGTTTCCGTAATATTAGGTTGGGGCATTCCATATTGTTACATCATCATTCATAATACCACCACTTTCTTGATCGGAGTTCGATCTCGACCTGATCGGCTAAGCCGTCTCATTTGAGACGTATACCTTAATCTCAGTTTCATTCTCACTTTCCGATTTCAATATCAGCACAATACCACTATGTATGTAGTATGAAGTCCGATCATGGCCTGATCGGCTAAGCCGTCTTACCAAGACGTTACCCTTTTTTCATTAATCACATCACTTCAATTTTGTTTCACATATATTGGTTCATCAGCACTTAGGGCCATAATTACTTCATACTTGGCACTAGGGCACGTTCCATAACTCACGTTTCACATTATTCCCATTTTAAACATTAACCTTGCCATTTAAGATCATAGGCACGTACAAAAGCAATTCAAGTCATAAGCTGTCACGACCCTAGTTCACCCTCCATGAACACGTCATGATGGCACCTAATCCCTACGACTAGGTAAGCCTAACAATGCAGAAGATAAACCATAATTGCGGAAGAAAGTAAATAAAACCGAACTAGTAAAATAAAAATGATGTTTAAGGTGCCGCTCGGCACATACCATAACAATTCTCGAAGCTAACAACGTTCCCAATACCCGAAAACTCACAAATCACAAGCTAAGGGGATACATAAGAGGCTCCGACTCAAGAATATCTATACAAAGGAGAAATACTGAAAGACCATTACTTTTTATAGAAAGCTGGAAAAGGGACTCCTCGGTCTGCGGACGTAGCAGATATACTTTGAA
This sequence comes from Nicotiana noctiflora, assembly GCA_032618575.1. Classification (NCBI taxonomy): domain Eukaryota; kingdom Viridiplantae; phylum Streptophyta; class Magnoliopsida; order Solanales; family Solanaceae; genus Nicotiana; species Nicotiana noctiflora. The sequence continues at coordinate 87,412 of JASVEL010000028.1, read as the reverse complement.
GTCTCTACCGATACACCTCCTTTCAAGGCTGACAGAACTGAGCGGGAGTACCTGTATCTGCACAACAAAAATATACAGAAGAGTAGCATGAGCACACTACGGTAGTGCCCAGTAAGTACTAAGACTAACCTCAATGGAGTAGTAATGAGGAACAATTAAAGACACCTATAGATTAATAAACAGTATAATCATATGAATAATGGTAATGACCTATAAATATGTAAAGACTACATGAATGACCAAGAATGCTACAACTCGCAATAAGATATAATACAACAATTAACAACGAGAATATACTAAAACAATGATACGGAATGGCGGTAGAATCACAATCCAAATCTAAGGTCACCACACAGCAAGGGGAAAACAAGCCAATAACTCATATTCTACAATGATGTTCACAAAAAGGTCTTATTTAACTCTTTCCACAATTTCACCAAGTCTCGGACAAACCTCAACTCGCATAAGATCCAGCATCTAAAATCTAACAATTGGTATCCTGTGCCCCATCAATCTCATAATCATGTTGACAACCAACTGGCTAAATAGGGCCACTCTCTCAACTATAAAGGATAAACGAGGGAGTACCTCCACCCTTAGCAAAATCAGGAGGAATTCACCTCTAATAGGAGTGTCCTACTATGTGTATGCTTGTGTAAGTGTTTTTAACAAGAATATTATACTAACTAGTACACATAAAAAGGAGAAACGGATCACATGTGCGATGATTCCTCACAACTTCCGAGCGACAACGCTCGTACCAATTAGCAACCCACAATCACAATAGTAAACAAGATTGGCGAAATAAGGTGGGCTATATCCTTTTGTTGCGTTGTTTTGTTGCAAGTCACAGTCATCGGTTCGCCGTCAGAGAGATTGAAAATTTTGAAAATAGACCTAAGTCCAACCTGGAAGAAACTGAGGTCATTAATTTGAGAGATACAGAAATGTCAAAAAACTTGCATCAGTGTTCACTTGTCGCCATCAGAGAAGGAAGATATACAAAAATTTTAAAAGAATATGAGGACATACTTGCCTGGTCATATGATGATACGGCTGGTCTCAGCACGTCCATTATAGCTCACAAATTGCCAACAAATCCAACAAGTCCGCCAGTAAAGCAGAAGCTCAGGAAATTCCAGCCCGACATGAGTTTGAAAATCAAAGAAGACGTTACTAAGCAAGTCAAAGCTAAGGTTATCAAAGTGGTAGAGTATCCAACATGGTTAGCAAACATCGTGTTGGTACTAAAGAAGGACGAGAAGGTTAGAATCTGTGTCGACTACCGGGATCTTAACCGGTCCAGTCCCAAAGATGCCTTCTCCTTGCCAAACATACACATTCTTATCAACAACTGCGCCAAGCATGAGTTGTAGTATTTTGTTAATTGTTTCGCTGGGTATCATCAGATATGGATGGATGAGGAAGATGCAGAGAAACAACTTTCATCACGCCATGGGGGATGTATTGTTACAAAATGATGTCGTTTGGGTTAAAGAATGTTGGTGCCACCTATATGAGAGCCATGACTACCATCTTCCATGACATGATACACAAGAAGATCGAGGTATATGTGGATGACATCATCATCAAATCCAAGAAAGACATTGATCATATGGAAGATCTGAGAAAGTTCTTCAATAGACTGATAAGGTACAATCTGAAACTGAATCCCGCCAAGTGTGCATTCGGGGTTCCTGCCGGAAAACTATTGGGTTTCATCGTGAGTCGTCGAGGAATAGAATTGGACTCATCAAAGGTCAAAGCCATTCAAGAACTGCCACCGCCAAAGAACAAGAAGGACGTGATGAGTTTCTTGGGAAGACTCAACTATATCAGCTGGTTCATAGCCCACTCCACAATCATTTGTGAAACCATCTTTAAAATACTGAAGAAAGATGTACTACTAGATGGACCGACGATTGTCAAAAAGCCTTTGACAGAATCAAGGAATACTTGTCAACGCCACCAGTCTTGGTTCCGCCCGAACTAGGGAGGCCTCTATTGCTTTATCTTACAGTTTTGGATGGAGCATTCGGTTGTGTTCTGGGACAACATGATGAAACGGGGAGAAAGAAGCATGCCATATACTATCTTAGTAAGAAATTTACCCCATACGAGGCCATGTATTCCTTATTAGAGCGCAACTGTTGTGCTCTGACTTGGGTAGCTCAGAAATTGAGGCATTATTTATGTACATACACTACTTATCTCATATCCAGGATGGTTCTGCTGAAGTATATCTTTTAGAAGCCCATGCCTACTGGCAAGCTCGCCAAGTGATAAATTTTGCTGAGTGAATTTGAAATTGTTTACGTAACTCAGAAAAAAAATCAAGGGTCAAACCATAACAGATCACATTGCCAAGAATCCCGTCGGCAGAGAATACGAACCCCTGAAAACGTATTTTCCTGATGAAGAAGCATCCTTTGTAGGAGAAGATGTTGCATAATCCTATGATGGTTGGAGATTGTTTTTCGACGGAGTCGTAAACTTCAAAGAAGTGGGCATAGGAGTGGTCCTAGTATCAGAAACATGCCAGCATTACCCAGTATCTGCCAAGATCAGGTTCCCTTGCACAAACAATATGGCTGAATATGAAGCTTGCATCATGGGACTCAAGATGGTCATTGACATGAACATTCAAAAGTTACTAGTGACCGGGGACTCAGACCTGCTCATACCTCAAGTTCGAGAAGGGTGGGAAACCAAAAACTCTAAGATATTCCCCTAGTTGCATCACATCCAGGAATTAAGGAAAAGATTCACAAAGATAGAATTTCAGCATGTCCCCAGGGTCCAGAACGTGTTCGCTGATGCATTGGCTACTCTGTCATCCATGATCCAGCATCCAGACACGAATTTCATTGATCCCATCCTAGTAAAGATCTATGATCAGCCAACTTATTGTGCGCACGTTGAGGAACAAGCAGATGGAAAACCATGGTTCCACGACATCAAAGAGTACTTGACAACATGAGAATATCCAGAACTTGCCAACACTACTCAGAAGCGCACACTTCGGAGATTATCCAATAACTTCTTTCATAGTGGGGGGATCCTGTACAGGAGGACTCCCGACTTGGGTTTACTAAGGTGTGGCGAAGCAAAAGAAGCATCCATACTATTGGACGAAGTGCATGCAAGACCTGCAGGCCGCATATGAACGGTTTTGTCTTAGCAAAGAAGATACTCCAAGCAGGATATCTTTGGATGACTATAAAAATGGACCGTGTCCAGTATGTTCGAAAATGTCATCGTTGTCAGATATATGCAGGCAGGATATAGGTGCCCCCAAACGAGCTTACTGCAGCAAGATCACCATGGCTATTCGCTACCTGGGGAATGGATGTTATTGGACCTATCAAGCCTGTTGCATCAAAAGGGCACATGTTTATCTTGGTGGCAATTGATTATTTTACCAAATGGTTTGAAGCAGTGTCATACAGGGCAGTGACTAAGAAAGTTGTGGCAGATTTCATCCGTGACCGTATTGTGTGCCGATTCGAAATTCTAAAATCAATCATCACCGATAATGGTTCCAATCTAAATAGCAACTTGATGAAAGCAATATCCTATAAATTCAATATCAAACACAAGACTTCTACAGCCTATAGGCCTCAGATAAATGGAGTTGTAGAAGCGGTCAACAAGAACATCAAGAAGATACTAAGGAAGATCGTCGGAAGTCACAAACAATGGCATGAGAAGTTATCATTTGCCTTACTAGGGTACTACACCACGGTCCGCACATCGATCGGAGAAACTCCCTACGTACCAGTTTATGGTACAGAGGCGGTCGTCCTCACCGAGTTAGAAATTCCCTCCTTGAGGATCATACAAGAAGCAGAGTTGGACGATGCAGAATGGGTGAAAGGTCGTTACAAGCAGTTAGCCCTTATAGAAGGGAAAATGATGAATATAGTTTGCCACGATCAGTTGTATCAGAACAGAATGTCCAGAGCCTTCAACAAAAGAGTTAAGCCAAGGAAGTTTACACCGGGGCAGCTGGTATTGAAGAAAATATTCTCACATCAAGAGGAATCCAAAGGGAAATTCTCTCCCAACTGGAAAGGTCCGTACATGTTCACCAAGTTCTAACTGGAGGAGCCCTTATTCTTGTAGAAGTGGACGCAGAAGTCTGGCCAAAGCCAATCAACTCAGACGTAGTGAAACGATATTATGTGTGGCCACCTATGATTTCTTTATGATGTAATTTGAACTACGCCTGACCTAATTCCCGTTTAAGAGAGGATACGCAGGCAGCCATATGGGTTCGGTCACAATTTAATAAAAATTCCATTTCCCCCTATCAATGGAACTGGGGCAGAATTTTGAGGAGGACCCTCAAAATTCCGAAGTTAGTCTTCAGCCCCTCATCACCAGGGATGTCACTTCAGTAAACTGGGGCAGAATTTTGAGAAGGACCCTCAAAATTCCGAGGTTGATTCTTCAGTTATTCAGTGCATCCGTCATAAGGGCCAGCCCAGTAAACTGGGGCAAAAATTTGAGGAGGACCCTAAAAAATTCAGAGGTTGTTGGTTCATTTAAACAAAACTATTTTATACTTACGTTATATTTTTTAAATCATAAATAACTATGGTCCAGATAGCTATTGCTTAGCGACGCTACCCCAATGATACACGACCCCGAAAGCCACTGGAAGACGAACTAACCTTTCCTCTTACAAAACTCACAATTTTCTTTGGATGCAAGCACCCGCGTTGCAAACATATTGCGCAATCGCATTGAAATGTTACACCTATTCGCATTTGTTATCCGCACGCAATAGCCCCAGTCAGCTTCCAGCTATCTGATAAGAATTTTTTTACTTATTATTTGCTTCTATCGCATTACATAAGGCTACCTTTATTCCTTCCGAGAATAATCATTATCTCCATCTGTATTGCATAAGGCTACCTTTCTGCCTTCCGAAACTAAGCATTGTCTCCAACTGCATTTCCTGCATTGCATAAGGCTACCTTTCTGCCTTCGTGACATTAAGTGTTGTCTCAGTCCACATTTCCTGCATTGCATAAGGCTACCTTTCTGCCTTCCGAGACTAAACGTTGTCTCCATCTCCCTGTATTGCATAAGACTGCTTTTCTACCTTCCGAGACTAAGCGTTGTCTCCATCTACATTTCCTACATTGCATAAGGCTACCTTCCTACCTTCCGAGACTAAGCATTGTCTCCATCATGCATCATCTGCATAAAGCTACCTTTCTGCCTTCCGAGGTTAAGATCTACCTCCACTTGCATGGCTGAAATATTGCCACTTTTATTTACATCTTGCAATCGGCTGAAATATCGCCAAACTATTATTTAAATTCTCCATCGACTGAAATATCGCTACTTTTATTTACGTCTTGCAATCGGCTGAAATATCGCCAAACTATTATTTAAATTCTCTATCGGCTGAAACATCGTCATTTCACTTTCACATCGGCTGAAAGATCGCCTATTTATCTAAATTTTTGTCGGTTGAAATATCGCCATTTATGCTTTTTGTATCGGCTGAAATACCGCCAAATCTTGCATTTCATGGGCTGAAAAATCGCCAAAGCTATCCAAAGGCGTCATCGTTCGGAGGCGTCATCCTCATAGCCCGAGAATACCATGCCATGGCCCGAGGACCCCACTTTATATCCTGCATATCATTATTCAAAGGCATCATGGTTCGGATGCACCATTATCATAGCCCGAGAACATCATTTCATAGCCTGTGAATCTTTTAATTTTGCGCCTCATGGCCCATGACATCATGGTTCGAGGAAGTCATCCTAACCGTTCAAAGACAATATTCATGGTCCGACGGGAACTTGCATCACGTTTAATTTTATGCACAATATACACCTATATTGCTCACTTACATGTACACCGGCTAGTTCACAACCGTCTCAGCAGGAACAAACCCGCTCCAAATCTCTGCAGCCTGTCTGATTCCAAGCACCCTTTTAGATCTAACCATCACGTCCATCTTTTCGAAATTCCATCGGCATATTCCGTCAATGGTCCTGAACTACATATGGCCTGATTCCTGTAAAACTAGGGATATGTAGACAGCTCAAAAACCAAAGCGCGGTCAAATTTCTTCTACAATCGTCGTCTCCGGTCAAAATTGGCCATCTTATCTCTACCCGGCAACTCTTTCATCCTCCTCGGGGTAAAGATGGGCAGTTACTGATAACCAATTTTCCCTAAGTATTTTTTATACCCAAGTATTTCCAAAATAGCATATTGGTGCATATATAAGCACACCCAAGAATTTTGGCATTATTAATGACTTTTAAAACCAATTTGTTGCATATTTTAATACAACAAAATCTATTAATTCAAAATTATCATTCTTGGTGAATAATTTATTTCATTCTCACATTTACTCCAAAATATAATTAAGGTAATTTTTGCATATTTTTTACGAATTTATTTGATATTTTTAAAGCTAAATTGCATATAATTACAATTATGGCCTATTTTGTGATTAATAGCATTTTATAATTACAAAATTAGTTCCAATATTTTTAGGTTAATATTTATGTAATATTTGTTTACTCAATATTTTTAATTTATTTTTTTAAAAACCATTATTACCATATTATAAAAGAAAGAGGGAAAATTGGCTATTTAAAATATGGCCCTATTTCATTTCAATTTTACCCAAATTGGCACCCCTAATTAACTCAATTTAGCTCCCCAATTAAAATCCAATTACCCGACCTAACACTCATTTGACCGACCCAACCCGTTTCCCTTTTTTAATCCAAGCCGCTGATCATTTTGATCAACGACTGACATCTCCCATTTCCTTTTTTATTTCCTAACCCTTACTAACCCTACCTCATTCTCTCAAAGGCGCCGCCTGTGAATCCTCTCCTCTCTCAACTCTCTCTCACCGCCACCTCAAACCCTAGCCACCGCCTCTCATCTAAGCCCTAATATGTGGCTTCTCAGGCTCATCGGAGGCCTATCTTAGCCTCATATGGCTTCTACATGCCCACTTCTAAAGGTCCAACGACCAGATCTTGAAGGACTCCGACCAAGCCTGTGATTGATGATTGTTCTCTGGTCATCTTCAACCTTATTCCGGCCAGGCATGGCTATTCGAGTTCGATCTTCGACTTTTCTGCTCAGATCGATGGTTTCCAAAGCCTATCTCGTCTCTTGGGTTTCTTACGAAACCCTAATCTCTCAGGTTCCTTCAATTTATTTTAGATATGTTCTGGATTTATCTGTGTGTGACCCTTCTATGTGTTTTTCTCAAAGATTCTTTAATGTTTGCTTTCAGAATCTCTTATTTCCTCAACTAGGGTTTCATGTTATTTTATCTTGAACATTTCTTCTCTATATCTCGACATGTTTTTACTGTGTTTGTTTGTATTATCTTCTATCTGAATTCGCATGCTGAAAACCCTAATTTTCTTGGGGATTTTTTTGAGTTTCCTGGTCTGCTTGCTAATGGTTTTTTGATTCACCTTATTTTTATCTGAGTTAGCATGTTAAAAACCTTAATTTTGGGATCTTGTTTGAGTTTCAGTGTTATATTCGTTCGATTTAGCATGAGTGGAAACCCTAACTTTGGGGCTTATCCAACATTCTAAACATGTTTGTTTGTTTGATGCTCATCTCCTCTAAATTCGTTTGATTTTTGAAAACCCTAGTTTCTTTAGGAACTATTCAATTTCTTTGAAGTTGTTTGTGCAACCCGTTTGTTGAAGTTGCCATGTGCTTCCATTCTCTTGACTATTTTTGGTTCCGAGTTCTTTGCATGTTTCTCATCTTTTTCTCTATTGTTAAGCACTGAAACTTGACTATCATGCCTTTTAGTTACTGCTACATGCTATTATTTTTCCATAACTTGGCTTCACGTACCTATTACTTGTGCATTCATGTGTATATATACTGAGTTCTTTCTGTAACTTGTGAGAAATTTTCAAAACTTTTCCTTGGTAAAATTCTGATTTTTACTCGCCTATTAAGGGATAATTGATTCTTCTCCTTTGATTGGCCTCCCTGAATCCTTCCTAAAATATTTTTACACCTTGTACTTAGACTTAATTGCCCATTATATTACATTACTGCTTCTTTTATGGCAAAAACCATTCTATTTACAAGGTTTATTCTCCCTTTCTTTATTTAAAACTTGTTAGTATCCGTTTGAATAAAAATCCCATGATTGAAGGGGAGTTTTATACTAATTTGATTTTGATTTGTACCCATGCCATATTTGTGTTAGACTTGTACTTGTTACCTTATTTCTCTACACATTTTCAAAACTATAAATACTATCCTCCCTTCTCTTTGAACACACACGAACACAGAAAGCACTCTAAGTTCAAAAGCACTCTCAATTAAACTCTTTCTCTCTTTCTGATTCTTGTGTTGTTGTGGACTTTGTTTACTCTACTTTCTTCTGCATTTTTCCGCCTCTCTATTGGTATGTCCTAGTTAATTTACATGTCTCAACAATAACGTGTTTTACTTTTGCCTACTTCAGTCCAACTCTTTTAGTTGACATTCGTTTCTAGCATGCTATAACATGTTTTCCCTTTCCCCTTATATTCTAATGTTTAAATTACGTATGCATCCTGTCAGTTGCTTGTCATGTATTTGATACTTTATGAATCCCAAACCCTCGTACCCCCTTTATATGCTTTAAGTTATGGTTCAGAAAATATGGCAATGCCTGAAATCATTGTCCATGGCTATGAACTGGATTCTTTGGGGTCCTATATAAGCTTGTCAATTTCCCACCCCCATTCCATATTGTGTGTATGCTGAGTAACAACCTTGGCCTGGCAGTACTCCTGATTACTGTTCAGGCCATGACTTGACCTCCAATGAGTCTGTACTTCCTAAATGCTTGATCGTAGGGTTGGTCAGGGGTGTGCCAGTCTTATTGTGGATAGGCATGACCACCAACCTGACTGGGTAGTCCTCCTACCATTTTCTGTTGCACTTACACTCAAACCCTAGAATTTAAGTTCTACCCCTCTTGTGCGAGCTTTGCCTTGGGACAGTGGAGTTCCCTCTGAACTTGAACACATAAGAGTTGGCCCTTCCATACTACAGAACTCAATTTTTATGAATATCTCGGGTGTATGCACTGCCTGGGGTTCCTGAATAGCCCTTGGATCTCTAAAACACCTTAGATAAGAGAAGGCTTGGAAATCTGGATCTCGGAAGTGGTTCAATCTCATATTATTGGGCCTCAAGTCTAGATTAGGCTTCTCGTATGTAGCTGAGGATTTCTGATGTATTTTATTATTTCAGTTGTTTCTTTTGGGTTGTAATAACTTGTACAAACTCTGAGGAACTTCGAAAAGAAAGGGGAATGGGACTTATTTTCTACATTAAGGGTAGAAATCATGCCTATAGGTTTCAACTCCCATCTCTGCATATCGCACCTAGAAATCATGCCTATAGGTTTTAATTGTCATCTCTGCATATCCACCTAGAAATCATGATGTGACGACCCAAAGGGTCATCACTTATTTTTCTCACTTGTTCCGCACTTCTGAGGCCTTGAAAACCTCATTCTATATTGCCTCGATTTACATGCACGATCCGGGCATGTAGCCGGAAAGATTTTGGATAGAAAATATGAATTTTATGAGAAATTTGGATAAAAATGATATTAATATTGATATGGTTGACTTCGGTCAATATTTTTGGTAAACGGACCCGGACCCGAGATTGGATGGTCCCGAGAGGTCCGTAGGAAAATATGGGACTTGGACATGCGTCCGGAGTCAAATTCTGAGGCCTAGAGCCCAAGTTATGAATTTTTCTGTGAAATTGTTTTTGCTGTACTTATTAAAGGAAAATAAATTAAATGACCTTGGTATCGGGCTCGTATTTTGGTTGCGATGCCCGGTACAAGTCTTAAATATTATATATGTGCTTTATGCAAAATTTGGTGACATTTGGATGTCGTTTGATATGTTTTGGACCTTGAGTTCCAAGTTTGAAAGTTTTGAAAACCAAAAGTATGAAAATCATGAACTCGAGGCTTGATTTGATGAAAACGATGTGATATTGGCGATGTGATCGCACGAACTAGTTCGTAATGTGTTTTTGATGTTGTGTACATGTTTGGTTTGGAGCCCGGGGGGCTCAGGTAAAGATTTGATAGGCCGTTGGATCAATTTCTGAATTTTAACACTACTGGTTTTTCACCCAGCTGTTGGCTTCGCAAATGCGAAGATTTTCTCGCAATTGCGAGAAGTCCCAGGCTGGCTCGCAAATGCGAACTAATCTTCGCAAATGCGAAGATGGCAGGGGAGTGCATGGGTTCGCAAATGCGAATTATACCTCGCAAATTCGACGCCTTCAGTAAATAGCCCAGCTTCGCAATGCGACTAAAATGTCGCAAATGCGAAGGCCTCGGTAATTCAGCCATGTTCGCAAATGCGATGCTGACAGTCCCCAAGCCTGATATGTTCGTAATTGCGAACAAACGTTCGCATTTGCGATAACCGCAGCTGTGCAAGTTTACACTTAAACGAATTTTTGACCTCTTTTCTTCATTCTTTCAAAAACCCACACACCACACATGAACCCTCAAGAGCAATTTCACTCCAAAGCAATTGTAAGTCACTTTTTACTCAATTCTTTCAATTCCTAACAACATTAAACATGTTTTTCAATAGAAATCAAAGGTTTTCATGGTAGAAATTCATGTTTTTGGGTAGAACCTAGGGTTTTCATGAAATGGGCAATTGGACCTCGAATTGAGGTCCGATTTTGAAACAGATCATATATTTGAACTCGTGGGGGAATGGGTAACCGGATTTTGGTCTGAACCCCAAGTTCCGACCACGTGGGCCAGGGGCGTCTTGGGAAATTTTGGGGTAAACTTTGCGAAACCCATCTTTAAGCATTCAAACCAATGTAATTAGTATTTATTAATATAATGGAATCAATTGTGATTAGATTCGAGCTAGTTGAAAACGGAAATTTGGGGAAAAAGCTATAATTGAAGAGTAATTTGGACTTCAAGGCTAGAGGTAAGTATTTGTTCTATCCTAGCTTGAGGGAATAGGATTATGTGCTATGTGCTATGTGATCGAGTGCGGTGTATGGGCTGTGGTGACGAGCATCCATACACTGGCGTCTTGCATGACCGTGAGTCGTTGTTTATATTTGTTGTGAGATATATTGAAAGATAAATTGTTGAACCCTTGCCGGGTTGTAGAATTGTTATTGTTCTCCCTTGCCGGGACTTGTTGAGAAGTGAGATATTGATTGCCCTTACCGGAATTTTGTTGTGATGGTTATTGTGTCCTTTGCCGGGACGGTTCATGATTTATTGTTTTCTTTCTCTACCCTTAACTGTGATTGTTATTTAGGTGAGGAAGAGTGATAATGCACGAAGGGTGATGTCGTGCTTTGATTTATTGATTATGCACGGAGGTTAATGCCGTGCCTTGTTATTGATTATGCACGAAGGTTAATGTCGTGCCATGTTATTGAACCATGTACGAAGGATCATGCCGTACCATGGATGTGAGGATGAGAGTAAAAGCACGAAGGGTGATGCCGTGCACTTTATTTGCTTGTTTGGTGAGGATGAGAGTAAAAGCACGAAGGGTGATGCCGTGCACTTTATTTGCTTATTTGGTGAGGATGAGAGTAAAAGCACGAAGGGTGATGCCGTGCAACTATTTGCCATTCCTTGACTTGATATTACCTGTTTTCCATTATACTTTGTTTTCCTTGTGGACTTATTAACTGTTGTTAATTGTTGAGTTCTTCTGAGATATTCCTTGTTGAGTTGTTACTTGATTATTTCTCGTTATCTTGTGGTGTACATATATATATATAGAACTGCACAGGTTTATGTGGGTGTCTGGTCCTAGGCTTGTCACTACTTCACCGGGATAGGCCAGGCACTTACCAGCACATGGGGTCAGATTGTGCTGATACTGCACTTCTGTGCATTTTTGCACAGGTCCAAGTTTCGATCAGGAGCAGCAACGAGATCTTTTGCGTGGGAGTTGAGCTTAACGAGACTGAGGTAGGCTTGCAGGCGTCCGCAGCCCCGCGTCTCTTCCTTTACTTATGCCACTAGCTGTAGTCTCCTTGTCTCGAGACAAACAGATTATGTTATATTTCTTTCGAACTTTTATGTGTAGTATTCAGTAGTAGTTCGTGAGCTGGTGACTCTACGTCTTGGGTAGAGGATTTCAGTATGGTTTTACCTTGAAACTGCTTAATACCATTTCGATAAAGTCTTCCGCACTTATTTAATTAAAGTTATGGTTTGTTGATAAATTAATTATGGAATTTTATTAAAAACAGGATAGTATGAATACAGTGGCTTGCCTAGCTACTACGAGTAGGCGCCATCACGATCCCGATGTTGGGGAAAAAATCCGGGTCATGACACATGACAATAGGTTTTAGCTTTAATTTTTGCAGAACTCACATTTAGAAATCATGCTCATAGGTTTAATCTTCAATTCCCGCAAGCACGCGTAGATATCCTGCCTATAGGTCAATTCTTAATTATTCCGCAATTTCATATAAAATATGGTCTATCAAACTGCTGCATTCTGTAAATGACATTTGGCAAACTACTTAGGTAAATACTAATAAAATTGCATGTAGAAGTCATGTTCTTAGGATATTATCAATGTCTAAAGGGTGTCCAATTTAAAAAGCATGCCTATTGGAAGTTTTGAACCTAAATAGATAATACTAGCTGTAACTTGTATTTTCCCATTAAAAAATCAGTAACCCAATTAAGTTTGCGCACTTGTTTTTAAAAATTAGTATATGTCTCACCTGGTTCTAATTAACTCTTAAGTCAATCAGATCAGCTTTCAAATAACTGCATTCGAGTATGCCTAATGCAAACTTTTTGCCTAAAAATATGCGTTGAACCAGTCCGCTTGTTGCTTTATTTAAATAAGACCAAAATCAGTAAATGAAAGACATGCTAAAGTATGTGATTTTCGATAATTTACAGAGGCATATTTGAGCCTTGTTTGCTTGTCTGCTCCCCTTCTATTTGCAGCTATTTGTTTTGATTGACGCCTTAGCATTTTATCCTTTGAAACATCTGAAAGCCCCAAACCCCTTTCCCTTTAGGATTAATAGTCCATTTTCCTCCAGGACTGATAGGATTGGGACGGGTAATAGCATGCAATAAGTAAACGATATCTTTCCGCGTTTTAACACCTTAACGGGGTGGGAATGGTAGACATGGAGATAATGAATACACAATAACACTATGCGTACAATTGGGTATCGGTTTTGTATGGATGATCCATGTGATATATATACCCGGACCCCCTCCCTCTTTATTCGTTTGTTATCCTTTTTTAGAATTTTAAAAGTTGTTTGGTTTTCAACTTCCGCTTTTTTTTCTTTTTAAGTTTCTTGCACCAATTATTTGACCCATTCCCTTTACTTGCGTATTCTCTTTTATAACAAAGCAGTTTCTTTCCTGAATTTCAGTATTTTTGTTTCTTTTACGCTTCTTATTTGCAATACTTGTTTGTTTATTCGCGTTTGCATTCAAAGTCAGAATTGTAGCATGGCCGGGAACCATACTAGTGGATCTTAAGGGGTGACTAACACCTTCCCCTCGAGATAATTTTATGCCCTTACCCAAAACTCTAGTCTGTATCTTTAATTCTTCTAAAAGTGTGGTAATACACTATAATCATTAAGTGGTGACTCTCGAAAATCCAAAACCCAATTCCCAAATGGGAAAAGAGTTGTCTTCCCGAATGTCGTGAACCCGATCCCGTGAGGAAATAGGGGGCGTTGACATCATCCATAACAAGTAAATATGTCTCTTCATAATCGACACCAGGCCTTTATGAAAGTCCTTGTGCAACAAGGCGTCCCCTATATTTGTGTACCTCATTTTTATCATTCCTCTTGCGTACAAAGACCCATGTATAGCCAATACGCTTAACACCATTAGGTGTTTGGACTACATGGCCAAAAATCTTCACGTTTCGGAAGTGAACTCAATTCTGATTGGATTGCTTCTTGCTATTTTGGCCAATCACGTCTTTGTCGATATTGTCCAACAGATTGAGGTTCAAGATCCTCATTATCTTGCATAATGCTAGATGCAATATTATATGCAAAGACATAATCCACCACTATATCCAATCGATTCAAATTTGTTTCAATATTGATTGGATTTATTAATAGTTCCTTATTTTCTTGAGTCTCGTGTTCAGTGGTTTCCTGATGAATCTCAGAATTTGTTAAATCGTGAATTTCTTCATGAGACTCTTTCGTAGTGTCATTTTGATTATTTATTTTTCTTTTCTAGGATTTTGATCTGTAGAACCCAATGGTCTGCCACGTTTTAGGTGTGCTTTTGACTTATTAGCTATGGAACTAGAAGATTGTCCAATAGGGACATTAATACGGATTGGAATATTCTCTGCATGAATATATGATTTTGTCATCCTTTTCAGATCCGTAAATGCATCTGCCATTTAATTTGCTATTTTTTACAAATGAATAATCTTTTGCACCTCTTTTTCACAAATAGAGGCACGTTGATCAAGATGAGACAATGATGAATTTTTTCATAAAATTTCCTGTTTGGTTTCACCATTTTCTCCCCGCAATGTTGGGAAAATTGCTTTATCGAATCGAGTAGTGAATAAATCCCCCGTTAATGTATCAAGATAGAGAGTAATGGGGAGGCGATTCAAACCCAACATATATTTCTAACCTTCTTTGGGGACAAATTTTGGTGCGATATAACGGTGTTACAAGCACATATGCGCGTCCAAAAATTCTTAAAGGGGATATATTAGGTTCATGACCCAAAACTAATTGCAACGGGAATATTTATGATAATTTGTTTGTCTGAGACGAACTAATATTGTTGTATGCAAAATGGCGTGACCCCAAACAGAAGTGGGAAACCTCATTTTCATGAGTAACGATCTTGCTATCAATTGCAGACGTTTAATTAAAGACTATGCGAGGCCATTTTGAGTGTGAACATGAGCTACAAGATATTTCGCTTTTATCCCAATTGATAAGCAATAATCATTAAATGCTTGGGATGAAAACTCAACATCATTATCAAGTCTAATGAACTTAATTAGATTATCGGGAAATTGTGCCATTAATCGAATTATTTGTGCCATTAATTTTGCAAACGCGAGGTTGCGAGATGACAATAGGCACATATGAGATCATCTAGAAGATGCATCTATTAAGACCATAAAATATCTAAACGACCTAGTAGGTGGGTGAATAGGTCCATAAATGCCCCCTTGTATATGTTTTAAAAACGCATGGAACTCAATCGCAACATTTGTTGGTGATGGTCTTATAATTAACTTGCCTTGATAACAAGAAGTGCAAAAAAATTCATTATTTTCTTTAAATTATTTAATGGATGTCCATTTGAGTTTTCAGTAATTCGTCTAATCATAATTGATCTAGGGTGTCCCAATTGATCATGCCAAAGTACAAAAGTATTGGAATCAATAACCTTTTAGTTTATGGTAGAATGTGCCTGAGTTTCATTAATTCTTGTTCAATACAGACCACAAGTTAAAGATGAGAACTTCTCAACAACATCTTTTGCACAGAGACTTTCTTGGTAATGATAAAATATTCAAGATTATTCTCATCTATTGTCTAAATATGATATCTATTTCGACGGATATATTTAAAACTCAACAAGTTCCTCTTGAACTTGGAGGAGAACATTGCATTCTCTATGATAAGTATTGTTCCCTTAGACAAAGTTATAGTAGCTCTTTCAGAGCCTTCAATTAAATTACTACTACCATAATTGTAGTAACATCTGCCTTACACATAGTTAAATGAGAGAAATAATTCTTCTCTTTGACATTGTATGTGTAGTACATGAATCAACTAAACAAATATTTTTACAATTGAACTTTGATCCAAGTTTGCTTTATAGAATATCCATATTTGTTTCCTATGGATTGACATACAAAAAATCTATATCTATATAATAATATAAAGCGGAGACAAGAGACGGTGAGGTGGCAATCTCCAAAACCAGCATTTACGTTTATCTTTTTTCCAGATTTTTTCCTTTTTTCCTTTTTATAAACTATAAAACAATTGCTTCTTTTAAAAAAATTCAAGTCAATCGTCACTTTCATTTTTTACCCCCAAACGTCACATTTATTCAATCTTCTGAATTTGGAGCGTCTTTTAGCAGAAAATCACTTTCTCACCAACGTTGCTATGGAGTGCCGTGTGTGTAACTCATAAAGGTTGAAATATACAATTATCTCCATATTTACAAATTCTGTTGTGCAATTATTGCTCTTTGGCCCTACAAAGGTCACGGCTTTTCATTTTTTTTTATCGCTCTTCTGTTTGAATATGTTGCTTCAATATTGAAGACAAACTGCGTTAAGCTTAAAGCCATTGTTTAGAATATGTTATTTATTTTGCTATCTTGGTTCCATATATTTCCAAGTTTGAACATTGGTAATCTTTGAAAAATTCTATTATGTTACGTGATGTGATGATTTCAAATCCGGTATTACTTCTGCATCGATTTTGTAGATAGATCTGTTGTTGATCATAATTTTTGCTTCAAATGGTGCTGGAGGAGGGTATTGAAATTGGTTCGATGAGCGAGAAGACGGAAGCTCCATGTAACTTTCTACATGTATTTGGCAAACTGGTTCACTCTGTTGTTGATACTTGTGACTGTGTCTTTGGGTCACATGGAAAATTGAAGACTTTGACATTCCATTGCGTTGAACGTATTAGAGAAGACTAGATGATTATCGAAAACTTCACTTGATAGAACTCTGATGCAACAAATCGATTTAAGAGGAGCTCTTAGAGTTGATACTTGATAATTTATGTATCTAAAGTCTTCACATGTTTCAAGATAAATGTTTTGAGATTAACATATTGGTATAAGTTATGGTGCAGACAGAAATTTAGGTATATATATGATTTTTGCAATTATTTAACTATGTTAAAGGTCAATGTGTTTATTTAGTCTTTACAACTTTTGCGACATTGAAAGCTAAGATATATAACAATAATTTAAAATTTTAAAATGCTCTCAGAGTAGAGATAAACCTTTTTAAAAAAAATGCTTGGAGATTGGTTATTACATTTTAAGTTGTTAAAATGTTAGAAATTTGAACTAAACATGCGGCAAGTAGTGTGAATTTGTTCAACGGCAATGATAGCTCCGAGTATTGAGGTGTTCATGGTTCGGTTTGAATCGAGTTTTTTTAAAGAGAAACCAAACCAATTAAGTTGATTTTTCAAATATTAAAACTTAACCAAACCAATTAAGTCGGTTTTTCTCGATTCGATTTATGTCGGCTTTTTCTTAAATTTAAGACATATATTTTCAAACACATATTATGGCGACAACATTTTCAATGTAACTCTGTCAAATCAATTTACCTTTGAGAAATCTATTATTTAGCAAGATATATTGATGATAATTGAATCAAATAGCGATAAATAATTTAAGGACTCAATTAAAAATATATTACTATTCATATATACCATAAATTTTTTGAAACTTTGTATAACAATATATATATATATATATATATATTAGAAATAGCTACTCCTATAGTTGGTTTGGTTCGTTTTTTTCCTGATTAAAACCAAACCAAATTTGATCGATTTTAAAAATTCAAAATCAAAACTAAAACAAACCAAAAAGTATCAGAGTTTTTGGTCGGTTTGGTTTGGTTTTTATAAACACCGCTACCCAATATTATTGACTTTTCAGATTCACCGAATTACAAAGTTTTGGGACTATAATCAAGTAACCTTATTAATTATTATTCTCACTCTAATGCCCTCTTTAAATCATGAACTTCGAACGTCACAATATTTTTGCTGTTAAAAACTAGAAGAAACCAAAAAAAAGACATGTCAACTTTATTATTAATCGTGGTTGCCCTCCAGGTGGTTGTTGTTGTTGTTGTTGTTATTATTATTAATATTATTATTATTATTATTATTATTATTATTATTATTTATCAATGAATATGGGATTAGCCTTTTTGAAAAGTTATCAGATCAAGTGGCTAAGAAGGCTATGTTATTATTTGTAACACATCAATATTTCAGTTTAATTAAAATTATGGGATTACGGATATTGAAAGAAAAATTAATACATCATACCCACATACAATTTATGGGGTGGCTTTATTGTACGGAAAGAATTACATTGGGGTACAACATATTGAAAGCCAAAATAAGAGACATCCCAATTTGCGGATTATATTAAAGAAGTCAATTGTCAACAAATCGGTATCCAAAGACAATGAATCTCACCGCAATCAGTTAGATAAACCAATACAACATAAAGTATTAATCTAATCCATTAGAATTGGAAGAACACAAGAGTATTTCAAATATTCAAAATTTGAAAAATAATTGAAATATTTTTTTAATATATACAAAAAATCTAATTTTAATGAGGAATTTTACTATCGCGCGAAGCGCGAACTAATTTACTAGTATATATGAATAAATATAAGATTATGGGAGACGGGATCAATTAATTAGAGTTCTATGTAATGGGAGAAACTTTAAAGATAAATATGAGAAACTGTAAGAAAATACAATCATAATTCGGGAACGGGAAGTAACCGATAAGTGAAAATCAAAAGTTAAATTCGTTAGATTTCTGGATATGGCTATATTAATACTTCAAAAAATAACATTCATTTGAAATATAATTGTCAAACAGGGGAATGTGCGATGGACATCAGGGATATTTAATATTTTATTTCGAATCAAATTACCTATAATTTAGGCCAATATAAGATGCGTTAAGAAAGGTATTCGTACCCTTCTAGAACATTGTCTAAAACGAATACTAGAACTATATTTAATCAAAACGAATTAATATTATTTCGTAAAATAAATAATATTAATTGACACTAATGACTACTACTTATGTAAAGAATTGTAATTACATGATATATATTCACTAACTATTAAGAAAATGCAAAAATAAAAGTTGAACTACTCAATCATCCTTAACTACGGATCCATCACCGATCAAATAGTCTATTTTTCCATCAGGATGCTCAAAGAAGTCTGCCACATCTAAGGTGGTGATGTCAAAATCATTGTCAAAGACAAAATTGGCTTAGGGCCTTTATTCTTTAGAGATGCTTGATAAAACTCAACCAAATATTTTAATACACGACAAATATTTTTTCAACATCTTTTTCCACCGCAACGATAACATTCAACTTCTGAACCATTCTTTGGCCTCTCATCGTTCCCTTTCCACTTTTGGTGGTTATTTTTCTTTGAGTGGTGATTAACACCAGGAAAATTTCTTCCTTGTCCATGGCCACGACCACGAATAGGGCCACAACCTTTTCCACGCTTGACATAATGGGAATATACCTCATCCACTTCAGGTAATATGTAGACCCGGTGGGTCAATTTCCGTGATTTCTTATGAGCAAATCGTTGTTTCGTTCAGCCACAAGGAGAAGAAAAATCAACCCAGAGTATTTCTTGAAATATTTCTCTCTGTACTGCTGTTGCAGTACCATGTTGAAGGCATGAAACGTTGTAAACATTCTTTCAAGCATATCATACCCAGTGATAGTATCTCCACACAGTCTCAATTTAGAAGTAATTTTGAATATATCAGAATTATATTTAGAAACAGATTTTAAAGTCTTGGAGCCTTATATGCGCCCAATTATATCGTGCTTGTGGAAGAGTCACCAACTTTAAGCTGTCATATCTTTCTATTAAGCTATTCCACAAAACAAGTGGATCTTTGATTGTGAGATATTCTATTTTCAACCATTCATCGAGGCGATGGAGCAAGAAAATCAAGGCTAATGGATGCTTTAGCTTTGTCTTTAATGGCGTCTCCAAGACCTATTGTATCTAAATAGATTTCATCATCCAATACCCATGTCATATAGTCCTTGCCCAAAATTTCAAGGGCAACGAACTTTCTTTTCATAATATCAGTCATAATTAAAAAAAGAAAAAGAAAAAATTATACCTTAATCTTCTCAAAGAGCTTCTTGAGACGGTAATAACGTGCAATAAAATAATAAAAGAACAAGAACAATATTACAGTGAAAGAGAGAGTAATTCTTATTGAATTTTGGGATGATTTACAATGGAATAGTACCCCTTTATTTATAAAAGTGACTAAGTTCTCTCTAAAATATCTAATTCACCTTAAATAAAATTTTATTTATAACAAAATAACAATAATAACAAAAGAAAAGAATGAAAGAGATAATCCCAACTTCCATGAATAAATAATGGAGAAACTCTTGGCATGTTAAGTGGCATCAACAAGTATTAATAAAATTCGTAGATTGTATAAAAAAAATTAACGTGCATCGTGAATCATGCACGTGCGAGAATGAGACTATTATGATATAATAATAATAATAATAATAATAATAATAATAATAATAATAATAATAATAACCCAAAGATAAATTAGATATAATTCGTGAGGGTAACAAGTAACTCCAATCATCTGACGAGCAAATTTAAAAATTATTGGAAATTTTAAGAAATAAAACATTTAAATGTGGAAAAAGATAACAGGTGAAAAAGCTGCAAAAAGAATAAATAAAAGGAAAGGAAAAATCAAAATTTGAAACTATTAACCTTACCCTGATGACCTAATCCTTGAGGCGTAGGGTTTTCTTTCTCCCTATATATCTCCTCTCCCTTTCTTCTCCATCAGCAGACGCAACTTACAGCCACAGAATTGAGAATACCAAATCTCCATCGTAACCTCTCTTCCTTTCTCCCTCTTCTTCATTCAAGGTATATATCCACTTTATTCTGAAATCCCAGTTTTTTTCTTTCATATTGGTTGTTATTCTTTGTTTTTTTTTTAATATTGATTTTGTGTTTAGATCTAATTTTCATTACCTAGGTTTTCTTTGTTTTTGATCATAGACCTCCGGTAAAGTTAGATTCAGTTTTGATTTTTCTGTTTTTGATATGATCGGTAGGAATGTTTTCTGTTTTTTATTTGTATTATTTGTATATTAGGTTTTTTCTTACTACATATCTAATTGGTCAGATATTAAATATTGTGAATTCTTATTTGGATTTAATTTAGTTTTTGTTTTGTTGAAATTTACCTACATAGCAACAGTATGGTCAGATCAACATCCTTTTATTTTTTGCTGAGTTCTCCAAAATGTGTTATTTTGTTTTGGTTAAAATTACTATAGTTGTTGTTTTTGTTTTCTAGATGTGCTTATTCGTCAATTGTGTTTTATTCTATTAATAATACCCAGGAAATTGGAAGCAACTTGTTAGTTTTGTGTTGGATGACGTAACTTTTGTAAATTGCTCAAAATGTATCATAACTTTACGGTTTTCGAGATTGTTTTCCTAGTTCACATATCAAGGTCTTTTTGTTCTAAATTTGTAGTTTACTAATTAATTATACGGGCTATTCAATATCTAGTATAGCTTAATTGAATGGAAGCCCATGTATCAAGGATGCCCAACAATTAGTTTAATCAATATAACACCTTAGAGTAACTTCTTTAATTTGGTGCCGATGATGGTTATTTATTTGTTACTTCCCTGATTTGTATATAGTTTTATCGCATAAAGTTTGGTTAAAGAGAATTCAATGTTCTCTCCACCACAAAGGGGTTTTAGCATCCTCCACCTCTAACTTTAATAGTTGGGGGATAAGGTAACCAGGGCATTGAAGTTAGAGAGGACCAATGTTAACTCGTGGGCAGGGGCTTGGGCTTGGAGATTACCACATCGGAAAGAATTTTTTAATGCAATTTCTACTACTATATAAGTTTTACACATTGATGGCTGATATTTATTGTATTGTTTCGGATATTCAAGTTGAATGCAATTTGATTTTGATTGAAAGTCAACGAAAGTATGATTGGAGGTATTGCATTGCTATTTGTTCTTTGGCCTTTGCCTCTCTAAGGAGATTGTATCATTAAAATAGCACCTGTCTGTTGGTGTTTTTCTGCTTCATCCATAGAAGTATTTTGTGCATATGTTCCGCAGTGTTGTCAAAGGCGCACTTAAAGCGCGCTTAAGCCATGAAACGAGGCTCAAAACACGTTGAGCACTTCGCCTCGCTTTCTGGGCGCTTTACTGTCGCATCAAAGCTCTAAGGCATACTTTTCCTTGCTAACGAGTGTAATCCTGAAAAGGCGACCTTAAACAATTGATATTTCACTTTATAATAATTTTTTTTTCAATTCTTTGTCCATACATTTGTTATTCATGCTTATAATGATTAGTCTTGGACTACATGCATATTTTTACTTTTTTTCCCATTGCGCCTTCTTTCATTAAAGTCCACGCTTTATTTGCTCTCTGATACTTGATGTTGCAGTTTGAGCTGTGTATTGGTGCACGGCCTTTCTCCTGAATATATGATAATTTTGGTCCAAAAAATTAAGTTTTATACTTTAATTATCCTGAGATTCTTGACTATTGATTGTTATTCTTGACTATTGATTGTTTCATTTCAGAATTATTCAGGTATTAACTGCATTATCTGCAGTTAGCAAAAAGTGGAGGGTGTTAAGTTCGAAACTTCTTTTATGTCTGAAAGAGCTTCTCTCTTTCTGTCATCAATTGGGCTGCTTGGAGAGTACTGTCCTCCGTCTAGACTCTCTCATAAAGTTGGCTGCATGCATCTTGAGTCATCACAAGCACACAAGCGCTATCTGAAGGATCATTATATACAGCCTGCCCCATCTATAGATCAAGAAATCCTCATTGATTTAGTCTCCTTGTACCACTTCTGATAAAGCTAAAAGAGCAAATATTGTGAAATTAAAATGGCTTTGCAAAACATTGGTGCTGGAAACAAGGATGATGCCTTTTACAGGTACAAGATGCCAAGAATGATTACAAAGATTGAAGGTCGTGGAAATGGCATCAAGACTAATGTGGTGAACATGGTTGACATTGCCAAGGCACTGGGCAGACCAGCATCATACACCACAAAGTATTTTGGCTGTGAACTTGGAGCTCAGTCTAAATTTGATGAGAAAACAGGTACCTCTCATGTTAATGGTGCCCATGACACTGCAAAGCTTGCTGGACTTCTTGAGAACTTCATCAAAAAATATGTTCAATGCTATGGCTGCGGGAATCCTGAAACTGAGATTTTGATCACAAAATCACAGATGTTAACCCTTAAGTGTGCGGCTTGTGGCTTTATCTCTGATGTTGACATGAGGGACAAGCTCACCACATTTATTCTCAAGAACCCTCCTGAGCAGAAGAAGGGATCTAAAGATAAAAAGGCAATGAGGAGGGCTGAAAAAGAACGCCTCAAAGAAGGGGAAGCAGCAGATGAAGAGGCAAAGAAACTCAAGAAAGAGGCTGCAAAGAAAAAAGGTTCCTCAAAGGAAGGTTTGTCAAAAATATCTAAGAAAAAGGCCAATGTGTCCGATGAGGAGCACTCTCCCACTGGTAGCCAAGCTGATCAGACCGAAGCGCCACCTGCTGACAGTGATGATGATGTTGAATGGCAGACAGACACCTCCATGGCAGCAGCCCAGCAACGCATTCAGGAGCAGCTGAATGCTGTTACTGCCAGCATGGTTATGCTTTCGGCAACTGAAGAGAAGTCTGACAAAAGCTCACCAGCACGTGAGGAGAAGCCCAAGGCCAACGGGCAAGGCACTGATGTTAGCTTTAGTAATTCCAAAGAGTCGCTTGTTGCACAGACCAATGGTGTTAAGCATGGTAATTCCAAGGAGAAGCTTGTTGATGCTAAAGAGAGGCTTGCTGATGAAATCAAGGAACACCTGAATAAGGGTTCGTCTGTGGCTCAGCTGAAGTCCTTCTTGGGCTCTATTTCTCGAAGTCATCAAGACATTGTTGATGCATTGTTTGAAGCTCTTTTTGGTGGAGTTGGAAAAGGTTTTTCCAAGGAGGTGACCAAGAAAAAAAATTATCTTGCAGCTGTTTTGCAGGAAGATGGTTCGCAGCTAGCTCTACTACATGCTATTGAGTCATTTTGTGGGAAATCAAGCTCAGAAGCTGTAAAGGAGGTTGCGTTGGTTCTGAAAGCACTTTATGATGTTGATATGCTGGAAGAGGAGTTTATTGTGGAGTGGTATGAGAAGGGATCGAAAGGTAGCAACAAACTCTCCCCAATCTGGAAGAATGTTAAGCCATTTGTGGAGTGGCTGCAGAGTGCTGAATCTGAAACCGAGGATGAGTAACTTCATACACGCGTGGTTCTTTTTCCCTTTGAGCTATTTATGATATGGTTTCTAGTGCAGTTGTGTCCATTTACGTCAACCAATAATGCTGTTTTTGTTAGTCAAGTTATATAGGTTTTTGAAACCAGATGTCCAATGCACCTGCATGGTGCTTTTGGTGCTGCAAAATAAAGCAGTAATTTGCTGGTGTCGTACTGTTCTGTTTAGAGACCTGGTCATTGTTGCTTGTGTTTGCTTATTTTGTCAAAGCACTTTTTCTTATTTCTGTGTCCTATGTTTCTGTGCTGTCTCTGCAGTTGTGGCTCTTCAATGAATGTTTTGTTTTATTGATGGTTGTGTCTTCTGGCTATTTCATGTTACTTTGTTTGAATCATTGTTCGTTGAGACTTTTGGCTATCTCTTCATGGTTGGATCTCTGAGTCTAGCGATCCTGTTTCAAGTGATATTTCAAGGCTTTAAATTGCAAAATGATCCATCTCTGAAAAATCCATTAGGAGCCTAAAGGAAAGCTGGAAAAAGAAGCAGGTTACAACCCAGCTTTTCCTTTTAATCAAGTGTATGAGCTTATGCATGCACTAATTATGTTTGTATGGAGTATCCAAACTCTTTGAGAGAAGTGGTTGTGCAACCAAAATAGTTGTTTTGCAATTGCAGTTTATGCTGAATAAACTGCAATTTTGGTTGCACCATCCAGTGAATTTTCAGAATTTTCGTAAGTGGTCTGAGAAACTTTTGTAGTACTGCAAGATTTTATTCTAATTGAAAATATTCAAATACACATTGTGTCCTAATTGACTTTGTAATTAAATTGAGAGGCGGACCAATGCGGGGCTGTGGGGGGTCACTTGCACTCTGTAGGATTGGAGAAACCAATGTGTATAGTACTATACATAAAACGGGAAGTAAAATAATTTAATTGTGCTCTCTGATGATGCCATACGTCCTATGGCTGCGCTGGTTTACTGGCCTGCTCGAGTTTCTTTCCCCCACGTTCAGAACTGGAATCACGAGAAATAATTCTTTTTTTTTTTTTTGAATTGAACGATAGTTTAGTACCATATAATTAGTAGTCAACTTGGTTTATTCTTTTCAAATTGGTAGTTACTGTTTTAATATTATTGCATGCTAGTTTATTTATGGTACGTATGTCTCGTATGTTTAGCTAATTATTTATGCGATGTATGCTGGTGTAACTAATGCTGTTTTTGTTTTTGTTTTTGTTTTTGTTTGCCTTTCTTTCCCCTGCGTCGAGGGTCGATTGGAAACAACCTCTCTGCCCTCTTGGGTAGAGGTAAAGCATGTCTACATATTACCCTTCCCAAACCCCACTTTGTGGGAATATATTGGGTTGTTGTTGTTGTTGTTGTTGTTGTTGTTGTTGTTGTTGTTGTTGTTGTTGTATATTCAAATAATAATAAAGTACTAGTACAAAGATGACAACTTAGTTCAATTCTTTTTTTAAGTCTGTAACGATCCGAATTTTTCACTGTCGGGACCGTAATAACGCCTAAAATTGTACTTGCTAGGCAAGCCAACTCTGCCGATTATTTTACCTTTTTCCTTTACCTTTAAACAACTTACAAATTAACAAAAATAAATCAGCGGAATAAATGCGGAAGAACAGAATTTAACATGTTATCTTAATACAAATACGAAACTATAGTAAAACTCCACCCATGACTGGTGTCACAATCTCACAGACATTCTACGAATACTACAAACAATTGTCTAAACAACGAAATACACATTTATCTCTAAAATGGATAAAACAGAAAAGAAACATGATAGAAGGGGATGCCAAGACATGCGGACGCTTGCAGGACTACTTCGGGTCTTCGCTGGACTGAAGGCAACCACCCAACTCTACTCACATGGCCCGACACTGAGATCTGCACAGAAAGTGCAGAGTGCAGTATCAGTACAACCGACCCCATGTACTGGTAAGTGTCGAGCTTAACGTCGGCGAATTAGTGACGAGGCTAGAACACAACAAACATCATAAATGTGTACAGTTAATCAATATAATAATATACTAACAAGTAATAAAAACTAAGCAGAAATGTACGGAAGGGGCAACATGCTATGGGGGGTTTCAACATAAATAATTACAGCAGTAGAGGAATTTAAACAGTTAAAACACTCAACCCGATAACAGCAAATGAACACAACAGACAGAAAATGTACTTGAACCGATAACAACAAATGAACACAGCAAACAGAAAATGCACGGCATCACCCTTCGTGCTTTATATCTCTTGATCACTATATGCATCAATATAAAAATAAACTAGTAACCGTACCCGCGCGATGCGCAGTTAGTATTAAAAAATATTAATTAAATTGAGTTATGATCGGGCTTGTTCGATCCTATTAGATCTTATTGCTTTAATAAAATTCAGTTGTCATCTTACTTGTCAATACGATATGCCCAATAATGAATCAAAGGTACTTATATAGTTAGTGAATAACTTTTTTTTTTTCATTATATTAAGAAATATTTGATATTCGCTTTCTTTTGTCATATATGAGATGATTTATAATTTAGTACTATTAAAGTATTTTTTATTTTAAATTTTATTCTATTGTTCTTAATAATATTATCTAAATTTTAATGAGCAAAATGTGCGTTATACTAACGGACACAGGGATTATATCAACTAATATTTAATATTATTATATTGCTAATAGAAAGTTTTATTAGCATATTAATTTATTAAATATTTTTCTCTGAAAGTATTTTATGTCTTTATTTTCATTTTATTTATTTAAAATAATTTTAAAACTACAACTTGAAACTAATCCCCAATATGAATTGGTAATATATTATTTTTGTAATTTTATTTTTTATTTTAAAACTCCAACTTGAAATTACATACCGATTTGAATGGGTAGTTTTTCTTCTCTTTCTTTCATTTTTTATATCTATTATTTTTTGCTTTTTTATTTTAAGATAATTTATAAACTCTAACTTGAAACTACTCCCACTCAATTTGAATTTGTAGTTATTATTTTATATATTTATTTTTGGTTTTTAATTATTTTAAATTTATTTTTATTTTAAAATTATTTTAAAACTCCAACTTGAAACTACATCCTGATTTGAATGGGTAGTTTTGAATTGGTAACTTATATATATGTTTTTATTTTATTTTATTATTTTTATTTTTTAAATATATTTAAATTCAAAAATAATAACCAATAACTTCTATTCTATATTTTTCTTTATTATATTAGCCATTATTTTGTATTCGCTTTCTTTTTGTAATATATGAGAAGATATATAATTTATTACTGATGAAATATTTTTTTTGTTTTAAATTTTATTATGTTGTTCTTAATAATATTATCTAAATTTTAATGAATAAAATCTCTGTTAAACTGTATTTATCGTTATGTATTTTTTTATAACTTTTTTGTTATGTATTTTTATTTATTATATCATCTAATATTTAATATTATTACATTTTGAATAGAAATATTTATTAGCATATCACTTTATTTTAATATTTTTCTCTGAAAGTTTTTAAATTTCCTTTATTTTCGTTTTTTTATTTTAAAATATTTTTAGAACTCCAATTTGAAACTACTCCCAAATTTGAATTGGTAATTCATTATTTTTTTAATTTTACTTTTTATTTAAAAATTATTTTGAAACTCCAACTTGAAACTACTTCCCGATTTGAAGGGTAGTTCTTCTCTTTTTTCATTTTTATAGCTATTTTTTTGCCTTTTATTTTAAAATAATTTAAAAAAATCCAACTTGAAACTACTCCCACCCAATTTGAATAGGTAGTTATATTTTTATGTATTTATTTTTCGTGTTTTTATATTTAATTATAAGATATCTATATTTATTAATCCAAATAAAGTGTGTGTGTATGTGTATATATATGGTGGAGTAGTTTTTAATTTTATTTTATTATTTTTGTTTTTTATTATGTATTTAAATTCAAAAAGAATAACAAATAACTAATTATAAACTAACTAACTAATTATGCTATGTGGCATTTTTTGGGTTGCCACTTGGCTTAAGGAGATGTCTTTTTTCTCTCCTTTTAATAATATATATAAATGTAAATGTGCACGGCATCACCCCTCGTGCTTTATCATCCTTCCTCATCATATGCATAAGTATGAATGTGCACAACATCACCCTTTATGCATTATCACTCTTTCCTCACCCAAACAGTAGAAACAATAACATCTCGACAAGGGAATCAACAATAGAAACAAATACATCCCGGCAAGGGAATCAGCTATAGTTAATCTCGTTCCAACAGTTAAATTCACAAAATAAATCTCAACTTGAGCCAATACTCAACAACAATCATTTACCAAGAAAGTACCATAAGTCTTGTTCAACATGGATAATCATCAATTTAAGCATGAATAGTACATAATAAGAATTATAATGGTCACAGTGTAAGACTCACTTACATACTCGACACAAACGTATAGATACTCGTCACCACACCTATACATCCGTACTCAACACCAACACGTAGAAAATAAGACAACAACTCCTATTCCCTCAAGCTAAGGTTAAACCAAATATGTACCTCGATTCCATGGCCAAAATCAAGCCTCAAATACCGCTTTCCCTCTAAGTTCCACCTCCAATCCACGTGTATCGCCATAATTAACTTAAAAATATAAAAAATGGTAGAGAATTCAACTCCAATACGTAATTATAGGTATTCTATCATCTTTCCCAAAAAGCTAAAAATTGATCCCGGGCCTGCTTGGTCAAAACTCGAGGTTCGGACCAAAACTCATTCACCCACGAGCCCAAATGTGTAATAAGTTTTGGAATTCGACCCCAAATCGAGGTCTAAATTCCCAATTTTGTAATATCCCTAATTTTTTCCAAAATCCCTAATTCTACCAAGAAAGAACAAGCTTTAGGCGTAGAAATATAATGGGAGTTGATAAAAAATGAAAGAGGTGAGTTTAAGAACACAAACCTATGATTTGGTATTGAATCCCTCTTTAAAAATCACCCAAGGTCGATTTTTATGGAAGAAAATATGAAATTTTGGCCGATTTTTATGGAAGAAAATATGAAAGTTTGGTCTAATCCCGTGTTGGTTCTGTTTTTTAATTCGTTGGACAAACCTACATCATGTTCACGAGTGGTATGTCGCGATTGGGATACACAGCGGCCTAAGGCCTTCGCATACGTGAGTGGTATGTCGCGATCGCGATACACAATGGCCTAAGGCTGATCACGTTCGCGAAGGGTACCAAACCCCAGTGCTTCGCGTTCGCTTCCAATCCTCAGCATTCGCGAAAAAGCTATTTCCCCTCAACCTAATTTATACTCCGCGATCGTGAAGCACAAAGCACCTGTGCACCTGCAACAGCAAAAACAACTGAATTCTCTATGTCTAAAATATTCCGAAACCTATCCGAAACTCACTCGAGCCCTCGGGGCTCCAAACCAAACCTGCACACAAGTCTAAAAATATCATACAGACTTGATCGCGCGATCAAATCACTAAAATAACACCTAGAACTACGAATTTAGCATCAAAATAAATGAAAACTTTCAAGAACTCTTAAAGTTTCATTTTCACAACCGAGGGTCCGATTCACGTCATATAAACTTCTTTTCCTACCAAATTTCACATAAGTAACTTAAATGGCGTTTCAAACCTGTATCGAGCTCCGGAACCAAAATATGGGCCTAGTATCATCAAAATCAAGCATTTTAAGTTTCTAAAAACCATTATATTTTTAGTTAAATAATTTTCTTAAAAAATTCTTTTCTCGGGATAAGGACCTCGGAATTCGATTTCGGGCATACGCCCAAGTCCCATATTTTTCTACGGACTATCTAGGACCGTTAAATCACGGGCCCGTGTCTGTTTATCCAAAATATTGACCAAAGTCAACTTAATTCATTTTAAAGGCAAAATTTTGCATTTTTCTCAAATTTTCATATAAAGGCTTTCTGGATATACACTCGGAATGCGCATATAAATCGAGGAGAGACAAAAGGAGGTTTTTAGTGCCTCATAACACAAATTTGACTTCTAAAGCAAGAGATGACCTTTTGGGTAATCACATTCTTCACATCTAAAATAACCGTTCGTCCTCGAACGAACATAGAAAAGTACCTAAGTTGGTGAAAAGATGGGGATATCTACTACGCATATCAGACTCGGATTCCCAAGTAGCTACCTCAACAGGCTGACCTTTCCACTGCATACGAATCGAAGGGTAACTCTTCGATCTTAACTGTCAAACTTGCGGTCCAGAATAGCTACTAGCTCCTCCTCGTAGGTCAAATCCTTGTCCAACTGGACAGTGCTAAAGTCTAACACGTGAGAGGGATCACCATGATACTTCTGAAGCATGGACACATGAAACACTCGATGTACTGCTGATAAACCCGGTGGCAATGCAAGTCTGTATGTCACCTCTCCCACCCACTTAAGGATCTCAAAAGGTTCGATGTACCTAGGGATCAACATGACATTCTTTCCCAAATCTCATCATGACCTTCATGGGCGACACCCGAAGCAACACTCGCTCCCCGACCATGAATGCTACATCACGAACCTTACGACAGGCATAACTCTTCTGCCTGGACTGGGCTGTACGATGTCTATCCTGAATGATCTTGACCTTCTCCAAGGCATCTGGAACAAAATCCGTACCCAACAGCCAAGCCTCTCCCGGCTCAAATCACCCAACCGACGACCGACACCGCCTACTATATAATGCCTCATAAGGGGCCATCTGGGTGCTCGACTGATAACTTTTGTTGTAGGCAAACTCCACTAACGACAAAAAACTGATCCCAAGAACCTCCAAAGTCGATACCACATGCTCGGAGCATATCCTCCAAAATCTTAATAGTACGCTCGGACTGTGCGCAACTCGACCCGTATACCCAAGACATGCTTTACTGCCCTCCAAAAATGCAAGGTAAATTGCATACTTCGGTCAGAAATGATAGACACAGTCACACCATGAAGACGAATGATCTCACAGATATAAATCTTTGCGAACCGCTAAGAAGAATAGGAAACTGCCACAGGAATGAAATGCACTAACTTGGTGGGCCTATCCACAATAACCAACAATGCATCGAACTTCCTCTGAGTCCGTGAGAGTCCAACAATGAAGTCCATAGTGATACACTCCCACTTCCACTCGGGAATCTCAATCTTATGAAGCAAACCACCAGGTCTCTGATGCTCGTACTCTACCTGCTGACAATTCAAACACTGAGCTACATACACAATAATATCCTTCTTTATCCTCCACCAATAATGTTGCGGCAAGTCTTGATACATCTTAATGCCACTTGGATGAATAGAATATCGAGAACTATGGCTCAGAAACATCCAATCTCACGAATTGATTGGCTAAAGCCTAAACATCCAAAGCAAACGGTCTCTCACTGACCGGAATATGCAAGGTTGCCCATACTGACTGACTTCCTGCTCAAAGCATCGGCCACCACATTGGCCTTCCCAGAATGATACAAGATGGTGATATCATAGTCTTTCAGTAGCTCCAACCACCTCATCTACCTCAAATTTAGATCCTTCTGTTTGAACAAGTATTGCAAACTCTTGTGATCCGTGAACACCTCACATGACACGCCATATAAATAGTGCCTCCAAATCTTCAACACGTGAACACTGGCTGCTAGCTCCAAATCATGAACTTGATAATTCTTCTCGTGGATCTTCAACTGCCGCAAAGCATATGCAATAACCTTTCCATTCTACATCAACACCGCACCCAAGTCCAATATGAGATGCATCACAATATACTTTATATTTTCTTAAACCTGTGGGAAATTCCAACAGTGACATCATAGTAAAAGATGTCTTGAGCTTCTGAAAGCTTGCCTCATACTCATTCAACCACATGAACTAGGCACCCTTCTAGGTCAACATGGTCATCGGTGCTGCTATAGATGAAAACACCTCCACAAATCGATGGTAATAACCCTCCAAACCCAAGAAACTCTGGATCTCTGTAGCTGATATGGGTATAGGCCACTACTTGAATTCCTCAATCTTTTTAGGATCCACCTGAATACCTTCTGCTGATCGATGTGACCCAAGAATGCTACTGAACTTAACCAAAACTCACATTTCAAAAACTTAGCATACAACTGTCTATCTCTCAGAGTCTGGAGAACGACTCGAATATGCTGCTCATGTTCCTCTCAGCTGTGGGAGTAGATCAAAATATCATCAATGAAAACAACCATAAAGGAATCCAGATAAGGCTTGAACACCCGCTTCTTCAAATCCATAAAAATTTCTGGGGCGTCAACCCAAATGACATCACCAGAAACTCATAATGCCCGTACCGAGTGCAAAAAGCTCTCTTAAAGACATCGGATGCCCTAATCCTTGACTGATGGTAGCCAGATCTTAAATCAATCTTCGAAAACAATCTAGCACCCTGAAGCTGATAAAATAAGTCATCAATCCTTGGAAATGGATACTTGTTCTTGATGGTGACCTTGTTCAACTCCCGATAGTATATGCACATCCTCATCGATCCATCCTTCTTCTTAACAAACAACACCGACGCACCCCAAGGCGATAAAATAGGTTTAATAAAGCCTTTATCAAGCAAGTTTTGCGTCTGTTCTTTCAATTCTTTCAACTCTAGCAGGGCCATACGATACGGCGTAATAGAAATGGGCTGAGTGCCTGGAGCCAAATCA
The DNA here is from genome assembly GCA_032618575.1 of Nicotiana noctiflora. NCBI lineage: Eukaryota > Viridiplantae > Streptophyta > Magnoliopsida > Solanales > Solanaceae > Nicotiana > Nicotiana noctiflora. The sequence goes on along the minus strand of JASVEL010000028.1, from coordinate 54,505 downwards.
ATGCAGAAGTCAACATCCCTGTCAAGTGGCATCCCCGACAGGTCTGTGGGAAATACCTTTGGAAAATCACGAACAACTGGCACAGAATCCATAGAAGGAACCTCAGCACTAGCATCACGAACATACGCTAAATAAACCAAACACCCCTTATCGACCATACGCCGAGCCTTCAAATAAGAGATAACCCTACTGGTAGAATGACTAGGAGTCCTTCTCCACCCCAAATGGGGCAATCTCTCCAATTATAAGGTCATAGTCTTGGCATGACAGTCCAATATAGCATGATAAGGTGACAAATAATCCATCCCCAAAATGATATCGAAGTCTACCATATCAAGAAGTAGGAGATATACACGGGTCTCAAGACCCCTAATGACAACCACACACAAATGATAGACATGATCTACCATAATAGAATCACCCACCGGTGTAGACACATATACAGGAGCACTCAAAGAATCACGAGTCACAACCAAATATGAAGAAAAAATAAGAATACATATAAGAGTATGTAGATCCTGGATCAAACAGAACTGAAGCATCTCTACTACAAACCAGAACAATACCTGTAATAAATCGGAGGCTCAACCTTAGGCCTCACTGAAATAGCATAACATCGAGGCTGGTTCCCACCACCCTAAACTACATCCCTAGGACGATCTCCTACTGGCTGGCCTCCACCTCTAGCGACCTGTCCTCCACCTCTAACAGCTTGACCAACACCTCTAACACCTTGACCCATACCTCTAGCTGGCTGAGTGGGCAGTGGGATACTTGATGCTGAAACCATAACACAAGAACCCTGATGCTGAGAACTAACCAAGGCTCGACGGCAAAATTTAGAAATGTGCCTCATATCGCCACAAGTATAACAATACTTTGGCTGCTAGGGTTGCTGACCCTGAAACTAACCTTGACGGCCTGAGTAACTACCCTAAAAACTCTAAAGTGGAGGTGCACTGATAGGAGTTGGTGGTGCATTTTAGGGTAACTATCAGAATACTGCATATGAGAGCCACGACTACCTGGATCACCGTGAGAAGCTTGAAGTGCTGAATGAAATAGATTGGGAGGATGACCTCTACCAAAAGAATCTTTGCCTCCACACAAGGCACCACTGAATCTTCCAAAATGATGAGGCCTCTTGTCATACCCTGTCCGCTCCCCTATGTTAGAACCATCTCAACCCGCCTGGACATATTGGTCACATCTTGAAAACAAATCTCGCTCCCTATCTCCTTAACCATCTGCAATCTAATAGGCTGAGCGAGTCCTTCAATAAACCTCCTCACCCCCTCTCTCAGTGGGGAGTATAAGAAGAGCATGACGAGCCAAATCGATAAACCTCGTCTCATACTATGTAACGGTCATAGAACCTTGCTGAAGACGCTCGAACATTCTATGGTACTCCTCTCTATGAGTGACGGGAATGAACTTCTAGACAAATATCTGAGAGAACTGGTCCCAAGTCAAAGCAGGAAACCCAGCTGGTATGGTCAAACAATAATCTCTCCACCATTTCTTGGCGGAACCTAATAGACGAAAAGCAGCAAAGTTGACCTTATTGGTCTCCACTATCCCCATGTTCCAAAGAACCTTATGACAGCTGTCCAAATGATCCCGGGGATCTTCTGAATATGTACCTCCATAGGTAGTGGTGAAGAGCTTGGTGAACCCGTACAATCCCCACAAAGCATTTGAAGACATAATTGATCCATTACCAGTCTAAGCTACAACACCCAGTGGCACTACCCTAACTAGCTGAGCTACTGGAGTCTAAAACTAAGGAGCCATCTGCTCCGGAGTGCAAGTAGCGGGAGTCTGGGCTCCTCTCCCAACCTAAGAGATGGCTGGTGCTACAATGAGTATGCCTGCCTAAGTAACACTCTCCATAAGACCCACTAGACAGACCAGAGCATCTGGAGTACCGAGGTAGCGATGAACCCCTCTTGGACCTGAGCTAGGCCTGCTGGAATTGTCTGGGGCGGAACCTCATCATCAAACTCTACCTGAGGCTTTGCCGTTGGTTATACTGCTTTAGGCTGAGAACTGCCCCTACCTCGACCTCTAGCACGACCTTGGCCTTGTCCTCTGCCCCTCGTAGGAGCTGCCGTTAGGGGCTCGGGCTACTGATCAGCCGATTAAGCGCTACGTGTTCTCGCCATCCGCGAATGAATAGATTAGAAGTTCAATTAACATTGAGAAATCAATAGAGATGAATAGAAGTGAAACTGTTCCTAACTCTGCAGCCTCTGTAGGATAAACACAAACATCTCCGTACCGATCCCTCAGACTCTACCAAGCTTGTCCGTGAATTGTAAGACCCAGGCAACCTAGAGCTTTGATACCAACTTGTCACGACCTGAATTTCCAATCGTCGAGACCGTGATGGAACCTAACATTGTACCTGCAAGACAAGCCAATGTTATCGATTATTTTACCTTTTTTCTTTATGTTTTAACAACTTACAAGTTAACAAAAATAAATCAGCAGAAGAAATGCGGAAGAACATAATTTAACAGGTTATCTTAATACAAATATAGAACCATAATAAAACTCCACCCAGAATTGGTGTCACAATCTCACAGACAGTCTACGAATACTACAAAATAATGGTCTGAACAACGAAATACACATTTGTCTCGAAAAAGAAGGGGATGCCAAGGCCTACGGACGCCTGCATGACTACCTCGGTTCTCCACTAGACTGAAGGCAGCCACCCAACTCTACTCACACGGTCCGGCACCAAGATCTGCATAGAAAGTATAGAGTGCAGTATCAGTACAATCGACCCCATGTACTGGTAAGTGACGAGCCTAACCTCGGTGAAGTAGTAGCGAGGCTAGGACACAACAAACATCATAAACATGTGTAGTTAATCAGTATAATAACATAGTAACAAGTAATAAAACTAAGCAGAAATGTACGGGAAGGGGCAACATGCTATGGGGGTTTTCACATAAATAATTACAGTAGTAAAGGAATTTAAACAGTTAAAACACTTGAACCGATAATAGCAAATGAACACAACAAACAGAAAATGCACGACATTACCCTTCGTGCTTTTACACTCAATCCTCACCATACAATCAATAATAGAAATGTTCACGGCATCGCCCTTCGTGCTTTATCTCTCTTCCTAACCATACGCATCAATATAAATACAAATGTAAATATGCACGACATCACCCTTCGTGCTTTATCACTCTTCCTCATCATATGCATAAGTATGAATGTGCACAACATCACCCTTCGTGCTTTATCACTCTTTCCTCACCCAAATAGTAGAAATAATAACATCCCGGCAAGGGAATCAACAATAGAAACAAATACATCCCGGCAAGAGAATCAACTATAACTAATCTCGTTCTAACAATTAACTTCATAAAATAAATCTCAAGTTGAGCCAATACTCAACAACGGTCATTTACCAAGAATTGGTAAATTACCATAAGTCTTTTCAACATGGATAATCATCAATTTAAGCATGAATATTACATAATAAGAATTACAACGGTCACAATGTAAGGCTCACTTACATGTTCGACACCAACGTATAGATACTCGTCACCACACATATACGTCGTACTCAACAATAACACATAGCAAATAAGACAACAACTCCTATTTCCTCAAGCTAAGGTTAGATCAAACACTTACCTCAATTTCATGACCAAAATCAAGTCTCAAATACTGCTTTCCCTCTAAGTTCCACCTCAATTCCGCGTGTATCTAGCCATAATTAACTTAACAATATCAATAAATACTAGAGAATTCAACTCCAATGCTTAATTATATGGATCTATTATCTTTCCCAAAAAGTTAAAAATCGACCCCGAGCTCGCTTGGTTAAAACTCGAGATTCGAACTAAAACTCATTCACCCACGAACCCAAATGTGTAATTAATTTCACATTCCGACCCCAAATAGAGGTCTAAATTCCCAATTTTGTAATATCCCCAATTTTTTCCAAAATCCCTAATTCTACCATGAAAGAACAAGATTTAGGCCTAGAAATCTATGAGTGTTGATAGAAAATGAAAGAGATGAGTTTAAGAATACAAACCTATGATTTGGTGTTGAAATTCCTCTTCAAAAATCGCCCAAGGTCGATTTTTATGGAAGAAAATATGAACTTTTGGTCTAATCCCATGCTGGTTCTATTTTTGAATTCACTGGACAAACCTTCATCGTGTTCGCGAGTGGTATGTTGCGATCGTGATACACTGCGGCCTAAGGCCTTCGCATTCACGAGTCCATCAATGCATTCGCATAACGCAATTTCCCCCAAGACTTCGCGTTCGCGACCCAGTGGCCGCGTCATGTAGAAGAACATGACTCCCCTCCCCCAGGTCCCTTGACCATCGTGTTCATGGGAGTTCTGATCGCATTCGCGAAGGATACCACTCCCCAGTGCTTCTCGTTCGCGTCCAATCCTCCGCGTTCGCCAAGAAGCAATTTCCTCTCAGCCTGATTTACACACCATGATCGCGAAGCACAAAGCACCTGTGCACATGCAACATAAAAATAGCAGAATTCTCTAAGTCTAACATTCCGAAACCTATCCGAAACTCACCCGAGACCTCGGGGCTCCAAACCAAACATGCACACAAGCCTAAATACATCATACGGACTTGCTCCCACGATCAAATCGCGGGAATAACACCTAGAACTACGCATTTAGTATCAAATCAATAAAAAAATTCAAGAACTCTTAAAGTTTCTATTTTCACAACCGAGGGTTCGATTCACGTCATATAAACTCCGTTTCCTACCAAATTTCACGTAAGTAACTTAAATACCCTATCAAACCTATATCATCAAAATCAAGCATTTTTAAATTTGTAAAAACTATTATATTTTCAGTTAAACAATTTTCTTCAAAAATTCTTTTCTCGGGCTATGGACCTCGGAATTCGATTCCTGACATACGCCCTAGTCCCATATTTTTCTATGGACCCTCCGGGACTGTCAAATCATGGGTCTGGGTCCATTTATCCAAACGTTAATGCAAGTCAACTTAATTCAATTTTAAAGGTAAAATTTAGCATTTTTCTCAAATTTTCACATAAAGGCTTTTCAGATATACGCTAGAATTGCACACGTAAATCAAAAAGAGACAAAAGGAGATTTTTAAGGCCCGGAGATACATATATAACTTCTAAGAGATGACCTTTCGAGTCATCTCAAAATCTCTCCATCTAATGCCCTAAGCCCATTTTCTCTCCATGATTTGTTGTTTAGATCTTTTATGCAAAATAGTCAAATACTCAACTGAAGATAAATTTTTCTCTACTTTAAAAGATTAACAAACAGACATAAAAAGATTAAAGAAAATAGGAAAGAGGATAAGATATTCCATTTGCTAGTTCCGTTAGTCAATAATCTTCATCTCTAATAATAATAATAATAATAATAATAATAATTAAAAACAAAAACAACTAAAAAGATAATATTTCACAAAAGGAGGTTAAATTGTAGACATATATCCATGGTACATCACAAGCAGGAAGCCAATTACCTTCTTTATCTCAATAAATAAGTTTATAAGTATTACGATTTTATTGACTAGTAGAAAAATTAACTACTTCAATAAGAAATTTTCCAAAAACAGTAACAGAAAAACTCCAAAAATCCTTCTCCATTCAATGTTTACTTTGGAAAAGTACAAACTCCCGTCGACTAGCAACATCAATTGTGATTATGGTTGGACTGCTCAACAAACCTTTATTAATCTAGGTTTTACTTGAGGGAGTCTTTTTATATTTTTGAATATTCTTTCGGTCATGAACTCGTAATTGTTAAGTTTTCTACCTATTAATAAAATTGGTGTATCTATGTTAGCGATAATGGTGCTTCCGCTACGCTCAAATCCTAAGTCACCCTCTGTTTGTAATAATTACATAATTATTAGACTAAAATTTATAATAACCAGCATGATGAAGTGTGAATACTTGTAGCATTTGAGGGACCATAAATATAAAATACAGATAAAAAGATTAATGGCATCCAACTCTTAGTTCAGTTGCACAGATGGAAGAATCTATCTATATAAAATAGGAGAAGCAAATTCATATTAATATGCTAAGTGTCAAAATAATAATTAAACATGTGTCCATTTTTAGGACAAAGCTACAACTAACTTGAAGGTTAAAAAAATAATTTAAAATAGAAATAATTTTAAATAAAGAAATAAGGAAAAAATAAGAAAAAACGCCTGATACAATTAAAAGGAATAAAAGAGTATCCCCGCCCACTTTTTTGTGAGAAACTTGTAGTTGAATTTTATATATTTAAATTACATAAATAAATTAAAAGATGAGAAAACCTCTCATGATCCCAGTAAAATCACAAAAAGATAACAAATTAAGTCAACAAAATCTACCGCATAACAATTACAATTCAATGAATCAATCTATATAGAATACGAGAAGCAAATTTGTATTACTATGCCAAGTGTCAAAACAATAATTAAATATGTGCCCATTTTTAGGACAAATCTACAACTAACTTGAAGGTTAAAAAATTAATTTAAAATAGACATAATTTTAAATAAAAAATAAGTAAAAAATAAGAAAAAACGCCTAATACATTTAAAAGGAATAAAAGAGTGTCCCCACCCACTTTTTTGTGAGAAACTTGTAGTTGAATTCTATATATTTAAATTATATAAATAAATTAAAAGATGAGAAAACCTCCCATGATCCCAGTAAAATCACAAAAAGATAACAAATTAAGTCAACAAAAACTACCGCATAACAGTTACAATTCAATGAATTTGGAGAATAAAAATAGAACTTTTTAAATAATTAACCAATTCAATTATTAGAGTTTTGTGAAGTCCCACGTTTTTTGTACACATATTTTTTTAAAATAAAATAGCGAAAAATATATAACTGCTCCAATTCCACAAAAAGAATAAGTAAAACTAACGTCAAAAAGAGTTAAAAATAAAATCCTTAATTTAGTTGACTTTGTTAAACTACCCATTTTCTTCGGCACTTCCCACGTTCTCCACCCATGATTACCTCTTTCCAACCCATGACCATTCCCTCATCTGTAACTCCCAACGTTCAATCTCCATTTTCCCACTTCATCATAGAAGTTATAAAATACACCCTCACAACTATATAACACACATTAACAAAAGGGAGGGGGGAAAATATTCATAAAGGGGAACTCATAAGAAAAAGGGGGAAAAAAAAATAGAACGCTGATACAAGGGGAAGAAGGCTAAAAAGCTGCGGCGCTAATCTTCAACCAGCGACCCTATCTTCTTCATTCTCTCAAAAAATCGCTAGAAGATCGGCCTCACAACCTCTCACCAGAACAATCGCCCCACCCCCTCCTCTCTTGAATTCTCAACAACTACGACACACATAATAACACCCACACGCACACACGGACTGAAATAGTGGGGAGGAGAACAAAAATCCGGAGAGGTCTTTGGTCAGAAATCGGAAAAGAAGCAGAAAAATAAATGGAGGTCGACTGAGCTGATTCGAATTTCTGCCCAAAGCTTGCTGTTGGAGGTGTCCGAGTTCGTCGTCGTAGATATCTTGAATCTTTGTTACCGAGTCATAGTCGTCGTCAAGCTCCGGTTGTCGCATCAAAGTGTATCTACTTCCAACGGAGTTTATTGAAAGTTTTTTTTTTCACATTCAGGTTCATTTCCTTGCTCCTTACCTTATGTATTGTCTGTTGCTTCAATATTGAGACTCAAGTGTCCCTGCAATATCTGCTTTAGTACTAAGTATAGTAACTCATGTTCATGCTCAAATAGTGGAGGCTGTTCATAAGCAATATGTATATAAATACACTTCGCCCAGTAATAAGCAGTACTGCAAATCATACCATATGCTAATTTATACATGTTTGAGAGTATAAGGGTGACGTCTCTACTTACACTAAAGTAACTTATATTTACGGTTATGGAAAAATTAAATTCTATGATCATATGTGAAGCTAATTTTAAAGTAGCAGTTAATCTCGACATTTATAATTGTGTAATGACCCAGGTGTTTTCTTTCAAAACAGTGAAGAGCTTACAAAGTTCCAAAATATAAGTGGCTCAACCTGATGAGTTCACCTGCAACATGTCACTACTCCTCTCTACATGCTCTTTCTTCACAAATAATAACACATATACCAATATTTCTTATCTTCTGTAGTACTACCACTATGTGTGTTCATCACCGAAAAGGAATACTATCTGACATATGTAGTATTGAGTGTTTAAATGTTGGGGATAAGTTTTATTCCATTGCTAAATTGTATGTGTAGTATTGATTGTTAGTTTAAGGAAAATCATATAATATATACATATAAAAAATGAAAATAATAAATATAATAAAAAAAACACCACATATATATATATATATATATATATATATATATATATATATATATATATATATATATATATATATATATTAATTGGTTACTATATATGGATTAGTAAATATAGATATCGTATAATTAAATATAATAAAAAAACAATGAAAAATAAATATATAAAAAATAACTACCCTTTCAAATTGGGTGGGAGTAGTTTCAACTTTGTCTTTTTAAATTATTTTTAAATAAAAAGCAAAAAGAAATAAAAAATAACCTATTAAAAAAATAAAAAAGAGAAGAAAACTACCAATTCAAACCGGGAAGTAGTTTCAAGTTGGAGTTTTAAAATAAGAAAAGAAATTTTAAAAAAAATAAAGTACCAATTCAAATTGGGGAGTAGTTTCAAATTGGAGTTTTAAAATTATTTTAAAATAAAAAATGAAAAATCTATTTATATATAATATACATATAAAACAAGAAAATAATAAAATTAAATAAAATCTACCATATATATTAATTGGTTACTTTATTTGAATTTAATAAATATAGATATCTTCTACTTAAATATAATAAATAAATAACAAAAAATAAATAGGCATTGGGTGGGAGTAGTTTCAAGTTTGAGTTTTAAATTATTTTAAAATAAAAAGAAAAAAAATTAACGTATAAAAATCGAAAAAAGAAAAGCAAAATTGCCCATTCAAATCGAGAAGTAGTTTCAAGTTGGAGTTTTAAAATCCATATCAATATCTATCTATCTTCTATATATTGTTAAAAGAGTCCTCTCATTAAGCCAAGTGACAGCATAAAGAAGGCCACGTGGTATAATTAGTTACTCATTAGTTACTTAGTTAATAATTATTTATTATTTTTGAATTCAAATATCTATCACTCTCTCTCTCTCTCTCTCTCTCTCTCTCTCTCTCTCTCTCTCTCTCTCTCTCTCTCTCTATATATATATATATATATATATATATATATATATATATATATATATATATATATATATATATATATATATATATATATATATATATATTGGTTATTTTATTTGAATAATAAATATAGATATCTTATTTACTTATAATAATAAAAACAAAAATATAAATATATATAAATAACTACCCATTCAAATTGGGTTGGAGTAGTTTCAAGTTGGAGTTTTAAAATTATTTTAAAACTAAAAGAAAAATAAAATTAGCTATTATAAAAAAAAAATTACCCATCCAAATCGGGGAATAGTTTCAAGTTGGAGTTTAAAAAAAATAAAGCAATAAAAAAAGCCAAATGCCACAATTATTTAATAACAAAAAAATATTTATGAAAATTATACAACAAATTAACTACTCAAACATGGGTGAGGGTTGGTTTAGCTTAGTTAATTTTTTTATTCTTTTTTAAAATCATTTTCGTTTTTCTTTTTTTTGAAATAAAAAGTGTATTTATTCATTAAAATTCAAAAAATATTATTGAGAAAAGTATAATAAATTTAAAATCAAAAAAATATTTTCAACAATAATAAAATATATATCCTCTATTATATTACAAAAATATTAGCAGACAAAAATATTAAACAAATAATATGCTAATAATTTTTATTAACAATATAATTATACTAAATATTGGATAATATAATAAAGAGAAATACATAACAAAAATGGTTATTCGAAGACCATATAAGTCCCTCTAATTTAATAGAAATTTTATTCATTAAAATTCAGATAATATATATTTTATTAATATAGAATAGGAGAAACAAATCATTGTGATAATTCCAATTGTAACATCAAAAATTTAACAAAGTGACAAAAGGACAAAACTCCAACAATTTTGGAGACTCAAAAATTATTTACAAAAAATCGATAAAAAACTACCATACCGAAATTAACTACTCAAACATGGTTGATATAATAAAGATGAATACATAAAGAAGAAATTTATTTGATGACTACATAGGTCCCTTTAATTTAATCGAGAATTTGTTCATTAAAATTCAGACAATGTTATTGAGAACAATAGAATAAATTTAAAATAAAAATTATTTCAAGACTAATAAGAATATATATCTTTTATTATATTGTAAAAATAAAGTAGCTGAGAAAAATATTAAATAAAATAATATGTTAATAAATTTTTCTATTAGCAATGTAATAATACTAAATATTGGTTGATATAATAAAGAAAAATATAAAGCAAAAAATGTTATTCGTTACCTGTATAAGTCCCAAGGGGGACGTTGAAAACATTCCAGCAGATAGTATATAATACTCTTATAAAAACGAGCACTATACTCTTTCTTAGTTTAGGGCAGAATCATACTCAAGGAACGCAAAGCTAACCCTAAAAATGGAATATTACCTCAGCTCAAAGGTTGTTTACTTAAATATTTCTTATCAAAGCGAGGGATTCATTTCAGGCGAAATCAAATCAGAAGCAATTTCCGCTCTATTCTTTCTAACAGCTCCATCCGCCCATCTGAGAACGACGCCCTTCTTGCAAAAGCTCTTCGAGGTTCCTGCTATGGTGAAGTAAAAGATCTTTCACTATAGTGGGAAGAAGACGAATTCCGGCGAAATAGAAGATCTACGTGACCAAATTTTCCTGTTAAAAAGAGGATCTCCAAGTCTTCTTTCCGATCGAAACAAAAAGGCTGGCTCTAACGCTCTCACCCCCAATCCCCCGATCCCGGGCCCAATCACGAACCACCAATCTAATTCGACCGACCCTAGAAAGACTAAAAGAAAATCATGTATTGTTTCAGATAAATACATTTTTTATAAAAAATAAAAAACGAAGAATTTCATGACTTTATTGACCTGACCAGGAAAAAAGAAGTTTTTCCATTTTTTATGATACTTCTAAATTGTTAATTGAATGAAATTGTAATGGGTATGAATTGACGTAGATGCTTTTATTTTATTGGACCACCATCAATTCTTTATTCGTCGAACGAGTAGTTTAAACCTATCGATTTTGGATATCATTTATCTACTTTTAGTTTAATAGAGATGTTATTCATTAAAAATGTATATAATATTAATAAGAACGACATAATAAAATTCAAAATAGCAAAATATTTCAATAGTAATAAATTATATATCTTCTCTTATATTACAAAAAGAAAGCAAGTAGACAAAAATAGTAAACAAAGTAATATACTAATAAAAAAATTATAAACAATGTAATAATACAAAACAATGGATAATGCAATACAGAAATACACAGAACAAAATAGTTATTCACTAACTATATTCGGGAAAGGGGAGTATTCTATATTTATAGTAGAGTAGTATCTTTAATTTAATAGAGATTTTATTATTGGGTATATTGTATTGACAAATAAGATAACAATTTAAATTTATTAAAAATATGGTCTAACAAAATCAAACAAGGCCGATCATAATTTAATTTAACTAATTTTTTTTAATTACTTACCGCGCATGGGTACAACAACTAGTAGGAAATAATAGAAGGAAAGACACAGAAGGAATAAGTTGAGGTTAACCTTTGATTTATTTTGAACAGTTTTAAATTTGTTTTAAGAACTTCTTTTATTTGCGAAGCACTGAAACAAATTAAAAAAAACTTAAAAGTCAATCCAAACACTTCGCAAAGGAATTAAAGAGGACCACACACCTAGCATAGTAAAACAAATTATATAAGTAATTGCTTGAAAAATAAGTATATATTCTTAGATTATTAACCGGCCATTTGTGACTTCATCCAAGTCTCAAATTCCAATATTACTACTCTTTTGGTTCACTTTTACTTGTCACTATAGATTTTATACTCCTTAAAAAAAAATATATAAAGTGCATAATATCCATATTAATTGATGCAAATTTTAATGGATTTAAAAAAATAATTTAAAATGAGTAATTAATACTATGGGTATAACAAAAAAAAAAAATTCTCTTCTCTTAATATGTTTAGATTATCGAACAAGTAAAAGTGAATCGAGTGAGTATTACTTTTGATAGTTTGGTAAAGTTCTATGACTTGGATGATTATTACATTTGATTTTCTAGAAGTTTGAATTGTTGTGATGATTACATTTGAAATGTATTTTGAAATTTGTAAAATTACCAGAAAAAGTTAGTGCATTTTAGAAGTTGGGGTCGGGAAACTTGACTTTCAACATTCAAATAATTTATTATGTGTTCAACGAAAAAGTAGTGCCAGTCCAGCAATTCGATATGTATGTGATCTTAAATAACTTTTGAATTTTATGGATTTTATTTTTTAAAAGTTATATATTCTTAAGTTCGTTCTAAAAGACAGAAACATGATCATCTAATTAATATGTGACGCCTTTTTTTTTTCTCACAAACAAAATGTAAATGTTCTATTTTTTCAATTAATAAGATATATTATGAAATTTTTTCCAACATATTTGAAAAGAATAAATCACTATCACAAAAATAAAAATGATCATCTTTGAATGGAACCAAATTGAAACATCATAGTTTAAATGGTTTAGTAATTTTAATTTTTAAAAATTGTGAAATTATTCTTAAATAGAATTAGGGTTAGATTGTTGGATCTATTACCATGTCAGGGAATGCTGGATGTGCTTGGAAAACCTTATTATTTACATAGTATAATTTTAGTAGAAATTCTTGTGGTTTGGTGTTGGGATGCTTTTGCATTATTAAAGAAATATGATTTGGTGGTTTAGTTGTTGATTGGGCAAGCGATGGTTTTCCTATTATTTTAAGCTAAAAATTTAATTTAATTAAAATCCTATATAATAAGACTTCCAACATATATCAAATAAGAAATGATGTTATTAGGAAAGCTTTAATTAATAATAAGAAATAATTTTATTAGGAAAGCTTTAGTTATTTTTAAAGTCCTAAATAGTAGAAATATAACAAATTAACAGTTTTATCCGATGTACATTTTATATTTAAAGGGTCAAAAAGACAATTCATATTTTTCTAAGGGGATTCGTGCTTTTAATATACTGTAAATAGATATAAATAAAGATATAGATAGACATGGGAGTACACAGTGTTGGAAAAATATTGGATGATATGTGGAATAGAGGGTTTAGTTTGAGGCGTGTCAAAGACACTATCCTTAAAGATATTTCGCATACACCGTAATAAATAAAATTAGGCGTATCCCCCAGGATACAACAAGCTCTTCTAGTATAAACTAAAAGTAGAAACAACAAAGATTAATCAAAATAAACCCAAAACAATAGAAGAAAATAGAAAGAAAGCTTTTACTTTTTTCTTCATACACTTTTTAAGATTGTAAAACCAAAGTAGTATAAATAGAGCAAAAGAAATGCACAATCTCATATGAAAACTGTCCAAGCCATAAAGGCATTAACCTTTGAATTACCCACTAATGAGCATCCAATAATCAGATTTATTTTGTTCCAATTGAATTCAAAATTAAACTAATTTTCTATTACAAATATATTTAAGATAATTGCTATAATAATTACTCATTAATATGACTGTAAGAAAATGAATCTAGAGATACTTTTGAAATATTTCTTTTTGAAATATCAAAAGTTTTTCTTTATCAATCCTTCACATATCTCAAAAAGAATATTATAAAAAATAATATTAAAACATTTGCTGGGTTTTCACAAATTAGCATAGTGCGTCGAATCTGGTGTCTCTTGGACTATAAACCAGACCTAGATAAAATAAGATTAAACTTACAGAACAATTCGTGAGTCTAAAACTTCTATGAATCAAGAATTCTTTTGTAAGTATAGTGTCTTATCTATCACATTATACCCCCACACGCTTTGTTGTTTATCGCGGTTTTGCGCTAACAGGCCACGCGCGAGCCTGGTTTTCATGAGTGCTCTAGAGTTTCGCCACAAATTTCATAGGAGCGGCCCCACTCCACGCTCATATAGGTCTATATCCATCAAGTTTATTCTGCAGCACATCACACCACCTACAATAGGCTATGGATTATTGGATTAAGAGTTTAATAACTCAGTCTCACATTCCTTGCAGTCTTGTACTATGTACACATACATCATAGGAAGAGATATAATTTGATAGTACATATTTGATCAACTAATGACTTGTTATTACCCATATGAATATACTCCATGAGATCTCCAATCACATAGTACCATCATTGTTGATACATATCAAATTGGCAAAAGTCTCAACCCCTCGATGTTTTACTTATAAGTCAAAGGATCGGCCAAATCCTCTTTCGACTACACATAATATGTATAAAAAATTTCTCTCTAAGCAATTGCTTTATCACATTATGTCTCAAGAGAATGTGTCTACTCTTCCCATTGAAAGATTTATTTTCTTATAATGGTTATTGCGCCTTGAAAATCACAATTCATCGACATAATTAGTATCGGTTTAACTCACCAAGAGGTTGCTTAATCAACCCCACTTCCAGGCAATTCAAATATCATAACCCACCAGAAGGCGATCACGCAATCACTATTGAGCTTTTCTAATCTGAATCAAAGATTTATTATCATCACTGTATTATTCTAATACAGTAAAAAATTCACATACAAAATACTAACTCATAGTATTTGTCAAATAAGGCATAAGATCATCTCAATTGAAATGAAACTTGATTTCCTTGCAAGTGCCTTTTGTAACATCTTTCAACACATATGAATTTATTTTCTTTTTTCATATTCAAATACCAAAATAAAAGTTTCTAAATGTAGAAGCAATCTTAACTTCTATTGAAATATCTCAAATTAATATAAAATATGCCATAATTTAATAATTTCTTCACCCAAATTACTAAGAGACCCAAAGCAAGATAATTTTTCAGAGCCAAAAATATAATATATTTTTGATCTTCTAATATAAATTTTCACCACAAACAATCTCAACTTTGTAAGGCTTCATTATAATTTTGGTAAATAATTTTCCTATCTTTTTCCTTCTTATGATCAGGCTGTAATACTTTGGATACACGATCCCCCACATTTTAGAAAATTTCGAGTTAAGGAGATAATATTTTCACAACTCATAATTTTTTTTACTATTTTGTCATAAAAAATCCAATTATTTCTTTCTAATGCAAATTAATGCTCTTGATTGATTTCTTCAAAAGAAACCAAAGAAAACATTTGAAATCCAACGTCACAATAAATTTAACCACATCAATAACAGATAAGAACGCCAAATGCTTGTTGCAACACTTTTATGTGGTAAATTTATATAATATCCCAATCTTAATACTCAAAATATATAATGATATAATCTAAATAAATACTAGTTTACTCTCTTGTGTCCTTGTAAAGCATGCTCTCATTTATTCTCAAATATAAGTTCCCAATAATTAGGTTGGAGATTATACCAGAATAATATTCATGAGGAGCCTCAATCAGTAAATGGTTCAATTTCTCCAAATAATAGCATGACTCGGAATCCTTGCCAAGTTGTGACATCTTCTTTCATAAAGTAAAAAAATCTAACCGTTTGACACACTTGAAGTCGAATTTAAAAAATAAGTACCATCTCATGGTAAAACTCCTTTGTCATTTGTCATGACCCAAATCCGGACCCAGTCGTGATGGCGCCTCTCGGGAAGGTGAGGCAAGCCAACTAACCCAACTCGTCTTTTCAAAATAGTTAAACATGAATAAGCAACGTAAATATGACTTAATATTATTAATTAGCGGAAAGTCAACCCAACACAACCCTAATCGGGTTGCCACAAGTCACGAGCATCTATCAGAATGTAAATCCACTACAAGGTCTAAAATATATAAAACCGAAATAATGAACAAAAGAGGAAAACATAGTGCTGCGAATGCTGACAGTCACCTCCTTAACTCAATACCTCTGCCTCTGATCGGCCAAAACCCGCTACCGGGTGAATAGATACATGCATCTGTACACGAGGTTCAGGGAGTAAAGTGAGTACTCTAACTCAGTGAGTAACAAAGGTAAATAATAACTAAGCAGTAAGAAATCACGTAAAGCAACCATCATGCTGTATAGAAGCAGGATACAATCTTTGAGAAAAACAGTGAAGCTGTGAAATCTCTAGAAATATCTTGGCTCAGTTTAAATCTCTTTCGAAAATGATCCTTTCAACAGTTACGAAATGATTTCAAAATAATAGTGCCGATAAGCATAAAAAATGCGCCCCCGGGCACAACACCACAATATAAATGGAAAAAGGCAAGTAAATATGCAAGATGAGCACATAAAAGTTCACCCCTCGGGCAATATCTCAAAATAGTACCAGCCCATCGGGCTCAATATTAATCACAATATCTCAAAATAGTACCAGCCCCTCGGGCTTAATATTAATCACTCATAATAGTATCAACCTCTCGGGCTCAGTATCAGTCACTCAGAACAGTATTAGCCCATCGGGCTCAGTATCATATCACGTGGGTACCCACGCTCACTATGGGTGTGCAGACTCTGGAGGTGCTCCTATAGCCCAGGCGCTATCAATAAGGCCTGAAAGCCTGAACATTATTAATAAGAGGCCTGAAAGCCTGCTCACGGTACACTCGAGGCCTAAAATCCTCCTCATATAACACTCGAGGCCGAAAGCCTCCTCACATAACACTCAAGACCTGAAAACCTCCTCACATCACTCATCATATCCTTCTCGAGCATCAATAAAATAATAGTTCTCGGCCCAAACGACAGTGAAATATCATTAAAGTGTCAAACTTCAATTAAAGTGGCTGAGTTTATAAAACAGTATAAGCAACAAGACTGAGTTCAAGTAATATATCAAATAGTGAGGAAATAGTGATAAAAATCCATGAAGGACTGAAGTAATCGGCATGAAGCCCAAAATATGGCAACAAGCCCAAATCATGTTGATAACAAACATATCTCAGTCAAATACGCGGTAAAAGTATCAATCGGGATGAACCAAGTCATAATTCCCCGTATTAAACAACCCCGCACTCGTTATTAAAAGCGTGTTTCACCTCAATATAGCACTATATTGTGAAAATCCGAGATTTTAAACCCTCAAAATATCACTTACAATCATTAATCACCTCAAGTCGGCCAAAATCCTAGCTCGCTATGACCTTGCCTCGCAAATCGACCTCCTCGTGCATCAAATATGATCAAAACCACAACGAATACATTACAATAGGCTAAGGAAACATATCCCAATCACAAAGACTCAAAAAATATAGAAATTCACGAAATTTGCAAAACCCGAGCCCCGGGCCCACTTCTTGAAGATCAGAAAATTTAACATCAATAGATTCCTTATCTCGCCACGAGTCCATACATATAAAATTTACCCAAATCGGAGTCCAAATGACCCCTCAATTCCCCATTTTAACTCTTAAGTTTCAAGCCCTAATCACCATTTTTGCCCATTAATGCCTTGAGTTATCACTCTAAATTCATGTAATAACACCTTAGATTTATATTTTAGACTCAAAAATCCTTACCTAAAAGAAGTCCCTTGATTTCTCTCTTCCAACTCGCCCAAATTCTCCAAGTCTGGAGTGAAAATATGAAACACTTTCAAAAATTCGCGAAGGAGAACTTGTATAATACTAACCAGTCAATTCCGCATCTGCAGCTCTCTAGCCGCATCTGCGACCACCGCTTCTGCGGTTAACGGGCTGCTATTGCGGTTAAGATTCCGCACTTGCACATTCCGCTATTGCGGACAGAATGCTGCTTTTGCGGTTCCCCCTAAATTCTCCAAACACAGCATCTGTGGTTACTTTGTCGCATCTGCGACACCGCATATGCGGTCAGACTACTCGCACCTGCGATCCCTGCCACTTTTGCGGCTCACTCCTCGCTTCTGCGGTCCCATTTCTGCAGAAGCAAAAATACCAGAAGCAACACACTTTTCCCTTTCCACAAGTTCAAAACTTCCCGTTAGCCATCCGAAATCACCCGAGGCCCCCGGGACCTCAACTAAAAGTACTAACACCTCCTATAACATCATTCCAACTTGTTCCAATCATCAAGACATCTCAAACAACACTAAAATCATCATTTTTTATCGAATTCAAGCCTAAGTTCTTTAAAAACTTCCGAAATACGCATTCGATCAAAAGCCTAACCAAATCACCTCCAAATAGTCTTAAATTTTGCACACATATCCCAAATAACTTAACGGAGCTACTGCAACTCTCGAAATTCCATTCCAACCCTCGGATCAAAATCCCACCTATCGACCGTTATTCGCCAAAATACTAACTTCGCCAATTCAAGTCTAATTCTATACCAGACCTCCAAAATCACTTCCGATCACACTCCTAAGCCAAAAATCATCTAACGAAGCTAACCAAATCATAAAAACTCCAATCCGAGCTCATATACAAGTAAGTCAACTCTCGGTCAAATCTTTCAAATTCAAAGCTTTCAACTGAAATTGTTTCTTTCAAATTCATTCCAAATCTTCCCGAAAACCAAAACCAGCGGTATACATTAGTCATAATACCTATCATGGGGCAAGTCATGCCTGAAAACTAGCAATCAAAGTGCAAAAGTTCAAAATGACAGGTCGGGTCGTTACTTCCTCCCCGACTTAAACACACTTTCGTCCTCGAACGTACCCAGAGCTTGTTCTAAAAGCCAATCAATCACTGAATAACCTTACCATGCATATACTCGGGGGTGATCAACGTCTCCCTATCTCATATAGGTCGACAACACATTATAACTGAAATTCTGCATTCTAATCAAGCCCATAAACCATAGAACCACATTTCCACTTTTGAAATCTTCCATACGAACAGAATCCTACGTCTATGCGTGAATAAGCCCGATCAAGTTGTAATAACCCATACCTGAAACCTCAGGTGCAATTATATGATATACCACATAACCCAAACACTCAAATTGTTAACTTCTATTCACAGTTACTGCACATAACAACCGAATATCGACAGGAAACCTCTTATCAACTAGAGTCTCATCCCAACACTTTCATATACTTCCAATGATAAAGGAAACATGCAATAAATCATAACCATTTCTCAAGTTCACCATTCATGAAGTCACTTCCCTTTTTGGCTAATACCACAGCAGATTTCTGAGCCGAACCTCGATATTATCCTTCCAACAAGCTGAAATCAAATCCGTTCGTATTCATTAATGAACCCAACTATCACCTAGAATCTAACACACCACTCTGGTGACATGTCACATCAATACCAACCCAAGCCACAACTTTTATAATTCTCACACTGATAAGAAACGGTCCAAATATACTCAACTAATGGAAATGACCCCAACCGAAAGAGTCGTACCTCAAGCTCATTAGTACCATAACAACACAAAGCTGAGACCCGTCTCACATCATAGAAATAGAACATACGAGTCTACCCCGAAAGATCATATCTCAACGTAGCCTCGCTACAACGCGTGATCCTATCAAAGCACTGCTACACATGAAATACTCCAAGTCACTATGATCAAAATCGACAGCCACACACAATTTGATGCCTGGAACCAAAGCAAATCCTTACACCCACGGTAAAGCAAATAACATACGCCACACAACCCGATAGGTCATAACCCATACTCTATTCATCGAGCAACACCCAATTACTCATCCCGCTCGACTTCCACTATGAATTCCTAATAGAACCGCACCACATGTGCCATTAACCAACAAATCATAACGTCTCACAACACAGAAAACAACTCATAGATCTCCCCAGATCACTAACAAGCTCAATAACGATTGAATCAACCTATCCCTCAATAATACTATTCGGGGCCAACTGAGCCGTCTCAAGCTAGAACACGTATTCCCCTTGTCCTACCAACGAACTCCTTATCAGCGAAGCCTGAAGTTGCTCCTTCCACTACTATAAATCCTACCGGAGCCATACGATACGGTTCCCGACATCGAATCAATATCGAAAGCCACAACCTCACCCGGCAACATGCCCGGCCACAAGAAACGTATCCAAAAAGTCCCTCAACACTGAAACTGAATCAATGGTAGAAACCTCTGTACTGACATCCATCACGAAGGCCCAATTAAGAAATCAATCCTTTCTAGCCGCCCGCTAGGACTTTGAAATGTAAGCCACTCTGCTAGAACATAATCCAGCGCACCTCGCCACTCAACCCGTGGCATTTCCGGCATAGCCCATAGCACAATAGTCCAGAATAACCCAACACTAAGACAACCGGTCTCAATTCCAACATCACATCTGAAATCTAACATACTAGCAATAAACATTCACTCGAGCCTCCAAATCCCGATAGCCGCTAAATGGTGCCAATACCCACGATCTACAATCACAACATAGCCTGAACATGAGAATTTCCGGTCTCCAAGTCCATGTAGCATACATATCACCATACTTGACCCCAAATTCCACCATCCAAATACATATTACACCTCAGGTACCCATTCATTCCACGAAAGATATTCTAAAATTCCCATGTGCCATACATCATCTCGAATATCAACAGTCGATCCAACCTAAAAGTGTTGCAATATTACTGAAGTGCAATCCACTTAATCATGTTACCCTTTTTCTGAACATATACTATCGTCAAATAACTTCTAATTAGTAGTACCATTTCCTTGATTACCTGAGGCTACCCGTTGCCCGGGAGTTTTATGAACTTCTCTTCAGGACTGAACTGTAACTCATCTAGCCAAGAACTTCCACTGATCCCATTTAGAAAATAAATCATTACATATCCCATGCTCCGTATATATATCTCCAAACCATGGTAAAACCCAACAAGAACTCTCTCCCAATTCCATTTGCACAAGCTAAACTGCTAGGACCGAATCCTTCTAACTAGACCAAGCTAAGCAAGCTATCAGAACTCAAGAGCTTTGCTGCAAGATACCTGTACGAACTCATTACCTTGAACACACAAAAAATTAATCATATCCTTTCCATACCGATTCGGTCTACCATCAAGCTACTTAATCTATCTAGATTTCCTTCTGATTCATTTTCAACTTGATATCCTCTCTCGTTGTAATACCACAATCTCTCAATCCAGGCTCACTACCGAGACCCAAGCACAAGACCACACTATCTAAAACCCATAAGCCGCTGAATACTCTCTCAATATCCCCAGAAACAGCACATTCCAAGATACTTTACTCTGAAGAACTTCATGCGAATCTGAATCAGTTACCTTTAACTTCCAGATACTGGTACATTGAATCCTATAATTAATCATAAAAATGCCACAAGTCTTGACCTTTTCCAATGAAAACACAGTCCCTAACCACATACACAACCGTGTTTCCTATAGAATCTTGAATACATTAGAACCATTCTCGAATGTCATTCACTCTTATTCAAACTAATTATTACCTGACCTAACGAACATAACCGCCTGTGCCTCATTGGCACTTCGATACCACAATATGATATCCTCATCCCAATACGACCAAGAAACTTCCTGCTCTATGCACCGAGCATCCTTTACCCACAACACTCTAGACATTCCGTGATTCTCAAACTCTATGAAGCATAATATAACCTTTGTCAAACTTTCCTTTACTCTAGCCATAGCTATTTCACTCACACGCCCCCAAACTAGAACTAACATAGCACCCAACCATGCAATCAACTGCTCACAGCTGACTCTCCCACTTGGCTCGAAGTCATAGATCAAGATACGCTCAATAAATCATAACACTTTTACTCTATTGATGCCACAATATCATAGTGAGATTAAACTCAAATCATTTAGAAGTTGTGAAAACACAGATCATCTAGTCCTGTAAATCTTCTACAAATCCCGCATTCATCCCCGTAATAGTTAAGCCTACTCTCTTAAGAAAATCCAAAATTTCAAATTTCAACACGTACCCTTCAATTACACATAAGATCTTCTAACATACAAACAAGGATCACGCAACTTCCGAACACTCCGTAGGAAATAACCCACATGCTTCGCCTCAATATAACATTTTCATACACCTTCCACCATCATACACATTACACAGTTACTTAGTCTTCCTGAGTCTAAACTCATACCACAACATGAAATTTACTTCACTCCTATCTATGGGATAAGAAAAGATTTTTCACGCGCCCATAATTCGGAGCTACACATCCAATCACAATGGAAATCATAAACTCAATCGTTCATCTATCATCCCGCAGACCTTCCTCGTCACTTCCAAGTTACCTAGATACATCCCACACTACTAACACACTCATCACATGGCTATTCAACCGTCACTTCTACTAATAGGGACACTACATAACATATAAGTTCAAAACACTTGCTCACACAATCAGCACCTCGGTGCTCAAGCCATAGGCAAAGATCCGACCTCAAGTCCTCCAGATTGGTCCAACATCAATCTCACAGAGATCAAATCTTGCCCCTTGGTCGGGGAATCACAATCCATCGAGGCACATCTGATACTGAGCGCTCATGTGCGCATACAAACGTGTGGAAGGAATTTTAACAGTTTCTTTTCAAGCTTCATGATAACACAAACCGCACGATATGAATCCAAGAAAAGCGAAGTTTTTTCCTAAAGTTCTATAGCCTCCCGAGGATAGATACGGACGTCTACGTACCGATCCGCGAAAGCCTACCAAACTAGCTCATGACTCGCGAGTCCTAGTAACCTAGGCTCGATACCAACTTGTCACGACCCAAATCCAGTCGGTCGTGATGGCGCCTCTCGTGAAGACGAGGCCAGCTAACTAACCCAACTCGTCTTTTCAAAATAGTTAAACATGAATAAGCAACGTAAATATGACTTAATAGTATTAACTAGCGGAAAGTCAACCCAACACAGCCCTAATCGGGGTGTCACAAGTTACGAGCATCTATCAGAATGTAAATTCACTACAAGGTCTAAAATATACAAAAATGGAATAATGAACAAAATAGGGAAACATGGTGTTGCGAACACAGACAGTCACCTTGTTAACTCATATACCTCTGCCTCTGATCGGCTAAAACCCGCTACCAGGTGAATAGATACCTACATCTGCACACGAGGTGCAGGGAGTAAAGTGAGTACTCCAACTCAGTGAGTAACAAAGGTAAATAATAACTGAGCAGTAAGAAATCACGTAAAGCAACCATCATGCTGTATAAAAGCAGGGTACAATCCTTGAGAAAAATAGTAAAGCTGTGAAATCTTTAGAAATATCTTGGCTCAATTTAGATCTCTTTTGAAAACGATCTTTTCAACAGTTACGAAATGGTTTCAAGATAGTTAGTGCCGATAAGAACAGAAAATGTACCCCTCGGGCACAATATCACTGTATAACAGGAAAAATGCAAATAGATCCAGTAAATCACGTAAAATATCAAGTAAATAGTGAGTAGAAATTTGCCCCTCATGCACAGTATCAATCGCTCAGAATAGTATCATCCCCTCAGGCTCGGTATCACATCACTCAGAATAGTATCAACCCCTCGGGCTTAGTATCATATCACATGGGTACCCGCACTGACTGAGGGTGTATAGACTCCGGGAGGGGCCCCTTACGGCCAAAGCGCAATATCAAGCCAACTTGTGGCAACAAGGCCTGAAAGCCTTCTCACATCACACTCGAGGCCTGAAAGCCTCCTCACAACACACTCGAGGCCTGAAAGCTTCCTCATATAACACTCGAGGTCTGAAAGCCTCCTCACCTCGCATTCAAGGCCTGAAAGCCTAACTCAATCTAGAAACATCATAAGCCTCTCGGGCATTAATAAACTAATAGTTCTCGGCCCAAACGACAGTGAAATATCATTAAAGTCTCAAAATTCAATTAAAGTGGCTGAGTTTGTAAAACAGTATAATCAATAGGACTAAGTTTAAGTAATATATCAAATAGTGAGGAAAGAGTGATAAAAATCCATGAAGGACCCAAGTAGTCGGCCCGAAGCCCAAAATATGGCAAGAAGCCCAAATCATGTTGATAAAAAACATATCTCAATCAAATACGCGATAAAAGTATCAATCAAGATGGACCAATTCACAATCCCCCATAGTAAGTAACCATGCGCTTGTCATTAAGTGCATTTCACCTCAATATAGCACTACATTGTGCAAATTCGGGATTTCAAACCCTCAGGATATCATTTACTATCATTACTCACCTCAAGCCGGCCAAAATCCTAGCTCGCTATGCCCTTGCCTCTCAAATCGGCCTCCTCACGTGTCGAATCTGATCAAAATCACAACAAATACGTTACAATAGGATAAGGGAACATATCCCAATCAAAAAACTCAAAATTCACGAAATTTGCAAAATCCGAGCCCCAGGCCCACTTCTCAAAAATCAGAAAATTTAACTTTAATGGATTCCTTATCTCTTCACGAGTCCATGCATATAAAATTTATCAAAATCGGAGTCCAAATGACCCCTCAATTCCCCATTTTAACTCTCTTGAATTTCAATCCCTAATCACCATTTTTGCCCATTAATTCGTTGAGTTATCAGTCTAAATTCATGTAATAACACCTTAGAATTGTGTTTTAGACTCAGAAATCCTTACTTCAAATAAGTCCCTTGATTTCTCTCTTCCAACTCGCCCAAATTCTCCAAGTTCGGAGTGAATATATGAAACCCTTTCAAAACAATTCGAAGGAGAACTTATATAATACTGACCAGTCAATTCCGTATCTGCAGCTCTCTAGCCGCATCTGCGACCACCGCTTCTGCGGTCAACGGGCCACTTCTGCAATTAAGATTTTGCACTTGCGCATTCTGCTCCTGCAGACAAAACACCGCTTTTGTGATTCCCTCTAAATTATCCAAACACAGCATTTGTGGTCACTTTGTCGCATCTGCGACACCATAGATGCGGTCAGACTACCCGCACCTAAGATCTCTGCCACTTCTGCGGCTCACTCATCGCTTTTGCGGTACCGAAATACGCATTCGATCAAAAACCTAACCAAATTACCTCCAAATAGTGTGAAACTTTGCACAAACATCCCAAATAACCTAACAAAGCTGTTGCAACTCTCGAAATTCCATTCCGAGCCTCGAATCAAAATCCCACATATCGATCGTAATTCACCAAAATACTAACTTCGCCAATTCAAGCCTAATTCTACACTGAACCACCAAAATCACTTACGATCACACTCCTAAGTCACAAATCATCTAAATAAGCTAACCAAATCATAAAAACTCCAACCCGAGTTCATATACAAGTAAGTCAACTCTCGGTCAAATCTTTCAAATTCAAAGCTTTCAACTGAAACTATTTCTTTCAAATTCATTCCAAATCTTCCTGAAAATCAAAATCAACGGTCTATATTAGTCATAATACCTATCACGGGGCAGGTCATGTCCGAAAACTAGCGATCAAAGTGCAAAAGTTTAAAATGACCGATCGGGCCGTTATATCATT
The DNA here is from genome assembly GCA_032618575.1 of Nicotiana noctiflora. Classification (NCBI taxonomy): domain Eukaryota; kingdom Viridiplantae; phylum Streptophyta; class Magnoliopsida; order Solanales; family Solanaceae; genus Nicotiana; species Nicotiana noctiflora. The sequence continues at coordinate 28,883 of JASVEL010000028.1, read as the reverse complement.
TCGTTTACGTCATCTTGTTCTTTATGTTTGAAAAGGCCCTAAAACCTCCTTTTTGTCTCACCTCCATCTGTGTGCGCAGTCCGCGCGTGTATCAGGAAAGCCATTATGTGAAAATCTAAAAAAAATTATAAATTTTGCTTTTAAAATGAATTTAAGTTGACTTCGGTCAACATTTTGGGTAAACGGATCCGGATCCATGATTTGATGGTCTTGGAGGATCCGTAAAAAAATATGAGACTTGGGCGTATGCCCGAAATTGAATTTCGAGGTCCCAAGCCCGAATGAATTTTTGAAGAAAATTGTTTAACTAAAATTATAAAAGTTTTTGGAATCTTAAATGAGTTTGAATTGATGGTATCGGGCCCTGTATTTTGGTTTCGGAGCCCTGTACAGGTCTTTTATGGTGTTTAAATTGAGTCTGTAAAATTTGGTATGAAACGGACTTGATATGACGTGAATCGAACCATTGGTTGTTAACAATGGAACTTAAGAGTTCATGAGATTTTTCTTTTATTTTGATGCTAAATTTATTGTTATTGATGTTATTTGGATGATTTGATCACACGAGCAAGTCTGTATGATATTTTTGGACTTACGTGCATATTTGGTTTGGAGCCCTGAGGGCTCGGGTGAGTTTTAGATCGGCCACATATTGAAATTGGACTTAGGAGCAATTGCTGGTATCTTGTATTTTGCCCACGCCTCTGATCTAGCAATTGCGAGATAAGGCTTCACAATTGAGAAGAAGATAGGCTTGGTAATTGCGACCACAGTGTCACAAATGCGAACCAAGCCTAGGCAAGCCTTGGTCGCAAATACGACACATTTATCGCAAATGCGAAGGTGAACGGAATTTCTTCATGGTCGCAAATGCGACATATTCTTCGCATTTGCGAAGTCAGCGGGTTTTGAAGGGGTTCGCAATTGTGTACCATGGTCGCAATTGCGATATCTGCAACTTGCTAAATCATAACTTAGCCGAAAATTTCTCATTTTCAAACCCTCTCAAACCTAAAACATCCTTGGGCGATTTTTCAAAGGCAACTACTCTTCCAAATTATTAGTAAGTCCTTTCTAACTGAGTTCTTTCAATCTAATCCATCTTTTCATGATTACAACTCAAAATCAAGGATTTTCATGGGGAAAATTGGGTGTTTTGTAGAACTTAGGATTTTTAAATTTTGGGGATTTGGACCTCGATTTGAGGTTCGATTTAAAAACAAATTATATATTTGAGCTCATGGGTGAATGGGTAATCGGAGTTTGGTTCGAACCTCGGGTTTTGACCATGTGGGCCCGGGGTCGATTTTTGACTTTTTGGGAAATTATTGGGAAACCTATTTTCATGCATTAGAATTGAATCATTTAGCATTTATTGATATTGTTAAGTAACTTATGGCTAGATACAAGCGAATTGGTGGTGGAAACAAGAGGTAAAGCAGTAGTTGAGGCTTGAATTGTGTTCGTGGCTTTGAGGTAAGTATTTGGTCTAACTTTAGCTTGAGGGATTAGGAGTTGTGTCTTATTTGCTATGTATTAATTGTAGAGTACGACATATAGGCATGGTGGCGAGTATCTATACGTCGGTGTCAAGCATGCCCGTGAGTCTCATATTGTAATAGTTGTGACTCCATTGTGATTTATTCATGCTTAGTATGATGATTATCATTATTATCTCCCTTGACAAGATGTTATTATTTATGACATTGTTTCCCTTGCCGGAATGTTATTGCTTATGATATTGTCTCCCTTGCTGGGATGTTGTTATTATATTCTTGTTCTCTTGCTGGATTCTTTTATGCTTGATGTTGAATTGTATATGGGATCGGGTTGCACACCGCAATGGTATTATATGAAATGGGATCGGGGTGCACGTCACAACGGTATTATGTGAAATGGGATCGGGCTGCATACTGTAATGGTATTTTGTGAAATGGGATCGGGTTTCACGTCATAATAATATTATGTGAAATGGGATCGGGTTGTACGTCACAACGGTATCATGTAAAATGGGATCGGTTGCACGTTGCAATGGTATTATGTGAAATAAGATCGGGTTGTACGCACCAACGGTATTATGTGAAATGGGATCGGGTTGCATGCCGCAATAGTTTGATATAAAATGGGATCGGGTTGCACGCCACAATGGTATTATGTGAAATGGGACCGGATTGCACGCCGCAACGATTTTTCTGATTTTCCTTATTCTTCTTTGGAAATTGAATTGTCGTATCCTTACGTTCCTCTATTGGTATTCTGTTGTTATCTGATACTCCCTGCAACATGTTTTCCCCCCTCCTATCTTTAATTGTAAATATCTGCCTTTATATTTTTGTATTTGATTTAACTGCACAAGTTTATTTGGTAGTTTGGTCCTAGCCTCGTCACTACTTCGTCGAGGTTAGACTAGGCACTTACCAGCATAAGGAGTCGGTTGATACTACACTCTGCATTTTGTGCAAATCCCAGTGCTGTAGCTTTTGGACCGCTGTAAGGTGGCTGCCTTCAGTCCATTAGGCGTCCGCATGCCTTGGCGTCTCCTTCTATCTTCTCATTCTGGTTTTTTATGCATTTTAGAGACATCGTTGTATAAATCTTTCATACCTATGTTTGTGGTATTCGTAGATAGTCTATGACTTTGTGACACTAAATTTTGGTTAGAGTTGTATTTGGATTCATGTATCAATGTTTGGTAAACTAGTAAGTTTTCGTCTTCTGCATCTTTGGTTATTTTAATTATTCCGTTGTTTGATCACCTATTATATTAAACTGTTAAAAAGACTAAGTAAAAAGGGTAATGAATCTATAACAGTCGGCTTGCCTAGCTTTCACGAGTAGGAGCCATCACAACTTCTGAGGGTGGAAAATCCAGATCTTGACAAAATAGCAAGGAGTTCTCAAAGCTAAGGCATTTGAGAAACTAACCGATAGTTGAATTAGTCGCAAGTTTCATAGCTAACCCAAAGGCAAAGAACTCAAGCTCATCAAGAAATGTCATGGATCCACTAGCTTTCTCAAAACAAAGAATTCATCAACATTATTTTAATCTTAATTCATCAACATTATTTAAGCCTTTAAAAATGGTAATTGCAAGTTCTAGTAACGGAAAGATAAGCAAATTCCCTATCTATGTATTGGTAGGTTTTACTCCAATAAATTAAAATAAAATAACGGAGCGCTAACGTAATAATTTAGGAGATAAAAATACTCCAACATGAGACTTCTCTTGTTCACCAATTAAAAGAAATTTAGACAACACACAAGTCACTAATTTTATTGTAGTGACTCAAATATTCAAACCACTACCAATATACTTACAAAATTATAAGTTCTCTTCGTTCAACCACTACCTGTTTAAGAAGCTTATATGTAAATCAATTGAAGTTCTTTGTAACTCAATGCATTAAAATTCATATGCACAAAATGAGGTTGTACACTTTGAGTCCAAGAAATAAACTACCCAATATAAATCTTACCTTTACCTGCTTTGAAGAAAAGAAAATGGATGAAAAAATTGATACGTCACTGGGTTGAATTAGAACAATAGTTGAACTAGTCTGTGTATCATGTGTAAGAGCATCAACCAAAATATTGCAATCGGTATTCTCCGTAACAATAAAGTGTGAAATATCCTTAAGATTGTTAGAAAAATATTGGATGATATGGAGAATAGAGGATTTAGTTTGAGGCGTGTAAAAAATATTGTCCTTAAGGATATTTCGCCTACACTGTAATGAACAAAATTAGGCGTATCCCCCAGGATTCAATAAGCTCTTCTAGTATAACTAGGAGCATAAACAACAAAGATTAATCAAAATAAACTAAGCACAATAGAAGAAAATAGAAAGAAAGCTTTTACTTTTTTCTTCACACACTTTTTAAGATGTAAAATCACAGTAATATGAATAGTGCAAAAGAAATGCACAATCTCATATGAAAACTGTCCAAGCCATAAAGGCATTTCAAAGCATACAAAAAAAGTTAAAATTCAAAGCCATTAAGGCTATACATGGTCAATTATTCTTTTAACAGTAACGTTCAAATTACCCACTAATGAGCATTCAGTAATCAGATTTATTTTGTTCCAATTAAATTCAATATTAAATTAATTTTTTATTACAAATATATTTAAGATAATTGCTATAATAATTACTCATTAATATAATTGTAAGAAAATGAATCTAGACATAGGGTGTGTTTGGTACGAAGGAAAATATTTTCTGGAAAATATTTTTCAATTTTTCCATGTTTGGTTGGCTTAAATGTTTTGGAAAATATTTTTCTTGTCAATTCATTTTCCTCCAATTGGAGGAAAATGTTTTCCTTATCAAAAGAAGGGAAAACATTTTCCAAAGCTCCTTCTCAACCTTTATCACCCTCACCAATCCACCACACCCTCTCTCCAAAAAAAGTTTTTTTTTTTAAAATTTCAGTTTTTCCATCCACCCTACTACCCCTCCACCACCATCCACCGAAAAAAAAATATTTTTTATCTTAATTTTTTTTTTCAATTTCAAATTTCGTTTTTTCATTTTTTCGCACTACGCAGCCCCCACCCCATTCCCCCTAAAAAATGTATTTTTTACCTTAATTTTTTTTTTGCAATTTCAAATTTCTATTTTTTTATTTTTTCTACACCACCCAGCCCCCACCTTACCCCCTCCCACCAAAAATTATTTTTTTACCTCAATTTGTTTTTGTAATTATTTCTTCTTTTTATTTTTCTGCACCACCCCCCCCACTTCCCCCCCCCCACAACAAAAAGTATTTTTTTACCACAAATTTTTTTTTGAAATTTAAAATTTCTATTTTTTTTCGTTTTATTGCCCCCCAGCCCCGCTCCCACCCTCTACTCCCCTCTAAAATTAAAATATATTTTTCAGTTTTTAATTTTATTATTTATCGATTTAAAGACTCAAAATTTTACAAGTTCCAAAATTATGAGTTTGGAGGTTTATGTGTTTGAAAGTTTATGGGTTTAAAAATTATAAAGTTAACGGGTTCAAAAATATGCGGTTTTGCGTTAAAAAGTAAAGCATCACCACTAGTTCCTTTAGATTGTGTCAATTTCTATAGACTTAGGGAACATGTGGGGGAGGTGGGAGGGGAGGGGTGATGAGAGTTGCATAAAAAATATTTTTCTAAAAAAAACTATTTTCTACTCTCTAACCAAACAATAGAAAATATTTTCCGAAAAATGTTTTCCACTTACCAACCAAACAAGAGAAAATAAGTGATAAAACCACTCATTTTCCATGAAAACATTTTCTAGGAAAACATTGTACGCTGGACAATGTTTCAATTTATCACATGTCGTGACATCTAATTCAATTTGTTTCGCTCAAGGGTGTGTTTGGTATGAAAGAAAATGTTTTCCATGGAAAATGAGTGGTTTTATCATTTATTTTCTCTTGTTTGGTTAGTAAGTGGATAACATTTTCCGGAAAATATTTTCTATTATTTGGTTAGAGAGTAGAAAATAGTTTTTTTTTAGAAAAATATTTTTTATGCAACTCTCCTCACCCCTTCCCTCCCACCTCCCCCACCCCTTCCCTAAGTCTCTAAAAATTGACACAATCTAAATGAACTAGTGGTGATGCTTTACTTTTTAACGCAAAAACCGCATATTTTCGAACCCGTAAACTTTATAATTTTTAGACCCGTAAACTTCCAAACACATAAACCTCCAAACTCATAATTTTGGAACTTGTAAAATTTTGAGTCTTTAAATCGATAAATAATAAAATTAAAAACTGAAAAATATATTTTAATTTTAGGGGGGACAGAGGGTGGGAGCGGGGCTGGGGCACTAAACGAAAAAGATAGAAATTTGAAATTTCAAAAAAAATTGAGGTAAAAAAATACTTTTTTTGTGGGGGGGGGGGGGGAGAGTTGGTACAGAAAAATAAAAAGAAGAAATAATTGCAAAAAAAAAAATTGAGGTAAAAAAATAATTTTTGGGGGAGCCCTAGGGGGTAGGGGTGGGGGCTGCGTGGTGCAAAAAAATGAAAAAATAGAAATTTAAAATTGCAAAAAAAAAAAAAATTAAGGTAAAAAATATTTTTTTTTGCAGTGGGTGGTGGTGGAGGGGTAGTAGGGTGGATAGAAAAACTGAAATTTAGAAGAAAAAAAAAACTTTTTTTGGAGAGGGGGTGTGGTGAATTGGTGAGGGTGATAAAAGTTGCGAATGAGCTTTGGAAAATGTTTTCCTTTCTTTTGATAAGGAAAATATTTTCCTCCAATTTGAAGAAAATGAATTGATAAGGAAAATGTTTTCCAAAACATTTAAGCCAACCAAACATGGAAAAATTGGAAAATATTTTCCAAAAAATATTTTCCATTCATACCAAACACACGTTAACTTTCTATGAGCTCCTATTTTTTAGAGGGACCAAGCTAAATTTTTTTCCAGGGAAATCAGTAAGCCAGACGCCACTACTTGAAAAAAAGGTCATCTTATTTTATATAGTTAGTTTCTTTGTTTTTGCATATATATCTATATTGTAAATTTTTCAGACCACCGCTTAGTAAACGTGCGTCCTGTTAGGGATATCGTAGATACGTCCTAGATCCATTCTCATATTTGATGATTTAAATATATTTTTGTGAACGCTATCTGATATAAAAATATATGGTTTTGATATTCTTTTATCATAGTTATTATTAATTGCTTGATTAATTTAATAAGGTCTTTGATTAAATTTTGAGATTTGTCATCGTGATGGAGCTCATGATAATAAGAGCAAAGTCTCTTAAAAATTAATCTAAATTTTGTTCTTGATCATAGGATTATTAATTTGGACATTAGTAATCCGGTCAGATCGATATTTATGTGATTGTCTTTATGGGATAAAGATTAATTAGATGGATGATGCGTATAAAGATATGATCATTGAACCGACTTATAGGATAATCTAATGGTTAGCATTACCATAAACTGTAATAGGACATTCTCTTGAAGAATGTGATGTAAAAGTTTTCTTTGAGATGAGATCGTCATAGTAATTTACATATTATTTATTGTGCTCTAATATCAAAATTAAAGTTTTTTATTGGAATAGAAAATTAATATATGTGTATATATATATATATATATATATATATATATATATATATATATATGTGTGTGTGTGTGTGTAAAATATTGATGAAAGACTTATAAATCAAATCTAATTTCGAATTGGATTTTTAAATTTTATAGTCCTAAAGGACTCGTCGGCAAACATGAAACCCATTTGGGATGGGATTCCATTTTTCAATGGAAACTTACTTTTTATAAAGCCCAATATTATATTGGACTTCAAAAAACAGAAAAAGACCAACGATATAACGATCCAATCGGTCGTTTTAAGTTCTAGCGCGCCGTTCAGCAGTTTGAGGCCATGAGCAGTTTCAATTAAGGTATTATGACTTATACGCGTGGTCGGAATAAAATTTAGGGAAGTTTGAAGTTGACCTGGAGAGGGAATTCTCATTTCGGAAGCTTTAAGTTAAGAGAAATGACTAAGATTGGATTTTAGAGTAAACGACCTCGGAATCGGGATCTGAAGATTCCGGTAGGTTTGTATGATGATTTCGGTATTGGACATAGCCCGGATAGGGTTTTGGATAATCCGGGAGCATTTTGGCGCTTATTGTTGAAGTTAGCATTTTGGAAGAAATTTCATAAGTTTGGGTCGAAGTGCGTTTTAGTGCTATCGATGTCCATTTGCGATTTTGAGTCTGGGAATAGCTTCGTATGGTGATTCTAGAGTTGGGAGCGCGATCGAAAGTGAATTCAAAGGCCCGTAACTCATTTTAAAGTCATTTGGCTAAAGATAAAAATTTGAAGGTTTTTAAGAAATTTGACCGGAGGTGGACTTTTTGATACCAGGGTCGGAATCCGATTTTGAAAGTTAGAGTAGGTCCATCATGTCGAATATAACTTGTGTGCAAAATTTGAAGTCAATCGGACGTGATTTGATAGGTTTAAACATCGAAAGTAGAAGTTTGAAATTTTAAAGTTTATAAAGCTTGGATTGGGAATCGATTCGTGGTTTTAGCGTTGTTTGATATGATATGAAGCCTCGAGCAAATCCATAATGTATTTTGAGACCCATTTGTATGATTGGTTGGGGCCCCGGAGGCCTCGGGTGGATTTCGTGTGGTTAATGGATCAAAAATGAAATTTTGGAAAAGGGTAAAGTTGCTCGTTGTTGGTATAACTGCACCTGCGAGACTTGGACCGCAGGTGCGGAGCCGCAGAAGTGGCATTGGTGCCGTAGAAGCATGAATGGACGGCTAGGCTGGGACTGCAGGTGCCATCATTTTGTCGCAAATGTGGGACCGCACCTGCGGAATGAGAAGCGCAGATGCGGAGGTTTAAGGCTTGGGGGAAGACGAAAAACGCGGCAAATGGTCTGCACCTACGGGACCGCAGAAACAGTCAATAAACCGCAGGTGCGAAAGGACTGGTGGCAGTAATTGTTTTAAAAATCGGGATTTAGCCATTTTCTCTCTTTTTTCTCTTGGCTTGGGCGATTCTTGGAGGGTTTCAAGAGGGGGTTTTCATCATCAATGATAAGGTAAGTTGTCCCCACCTATCTTGAGTTAAATACATTGATTATGTACGGATTTGAACATGAAAGTGGTAGAAATTTGGGATTTTGGTGTGAAGACCTAGAAATTTATATTCTTGGAATTTGACCATGATTTTGGTAATGTAATTGAGAATTTATTATATATTTGAGTTCATGAGGTTATGGGTAAAGTTTATCTTCGAAAAATTTCGGAATCCGGGTATGTGGGCCCGAGGGCATTTTTATCAAACTTTCAAAGGGGTTAGGAATTGTTATAAATTGGATTATAATGAGTAGTTGATTTTATATTAATGGATTTACATAATTATTGGCTAGCGTTGGGGCATTTTTGCATCGATTGAGTCTTCGAAAGGGTGTGGATTGCCGGTTATTGAACTTCGGAGCAAGGTGAGTCTCATTTCTAACCTTGTAAGAGGAAATTGCTGTCATAGGTGAGTTAATTGGTTATATGCTCCTATTTGCAGGGACTACGTACACATGAGGTGATGAGAGTCCGGGTGGTTTAGAGCCCAAAAGCATGATTTCTTGTAATACTTGCAACCTTGTTGACAAACTTAAAATGCTTAAAACATATCGAACGTGTAAATGAATTTCTAAAAAGGCTAAATATCATTTCTTGACTTTTAAAAGAGAAACTTGACTTTTCCTGAATATTTGCTCCTTGATGAATTATTGATTTGATTGTTTGAATGTGTTTATCTATTGTGGAACGAGCCGAACGCATCAGTATATTAAATAGATGCATCTATGGTTCGCGCAATTCGACCCTCTGACAGTGCACAGTTTAAATATTGTTGGATCGGGCCGTACGTCCTCGGCTTGATTTGGGCATGCTTGTAGTGCTTGCCTTGAAATTTATTGAAGTGATGTTGTTCCTTCCCGGCTTGAGAATAAATGTATAAATGACGAAAAGGAATTTGGAAAATTCCTATAAAAGAAAGAATTGTTTACTTGCTTCATTTCATTGAATCACAATCATGTTTATAAAAATCCATGATTTAATATATTATTGGACCGCTAGTAAGTGTCGAAGTCAACCTCTCGTCTCTACTTCTTCGAGATTAGAAGAGATACTTACTGAGTACACGTTATTTTCGTACTCATACTACACCTGCTGTGCATTTTTATTGCACAAGTTTATGTGTGACTAGTGGCTTAGTGGCATAGCGGCATGGTTGATACGGAGACTAAGGGAAGCTTCACTTCTCGAGATGACCCGCAGCCAGCATAGTCTCCTTCAAAGTATTGTACTGCATTTTTATTTTTGTCTGCTTTGTATACCGGACAGTTACTGTATTTTATTTCATTCCCTAGTAAATTCTCATGCACTTGTGACACTGGGTTCTGGGATGTCTATGGATTTATTTAGAAATTTAAAATATGTTAAATGTTTCGTTATTTATGCAGCGGAATTTATTATGTATTGTTTAAACGTATAAAAGAAGTGATTCCAGAAATATTTAAAATGAAAAGTTACTAGTTATTTGTTTTTGGCTTGCCTGATCGAGAGCGACGGAGCAATGACTTGACGAAGTGCCAATCTCGGAGTGAGATCCTCGAGGAAATCCATGCTTAAGGTTTTACCTCTCCAAAGAGATAACTCAAGCTAAGGCGCTTGAAGCTGATGTCAGGTTGCTTGTCTCCTTCGATGATTATGACGATGAAGCAGCCAAGGCGGGTCTGATAATGATAGGGCGGGCTAAGGAGAAGCTGGCCTTGAGGGAGAAACCATCCCCAGGCATAGTTAAGATTTTATTTTTCCTTTTTTTTGTAAGACATTGGCCCAGGCTCATAAGGCAGAGGACAATCTAGACGAGCAGGTAACTATCATTTTGAAAGAGTATGATCTCGACTCAATTGTGGAGGCTCATACTTCAATATCTCAGTTGCAGCAAAATCTGGAAAGGATCGAGCTGCTCCAAGGGGAAGTCGATCAGATCATAGCTGACTATGATCGGTGGAAGGAGAACATGGACCACCTTGCTGTAGAGAAAGAGTTTGCCTTTGCCAAATTGTCATCGATTGAGGTATAACTTCGGAGCATTATAGAGAAGAGCTCTGCCCGGGCCAAAAGGATCGAGGGGCTTGAAGTCGAGCTTGCTGAGGCCAAGGTGGAGGTCAAGAAGACGAAGATCACGGCTGACAAGTCCATAGTTGTGTACCTAGATGACACCGAGGCTGCTCAAATGATACTAAGGGAGGCTTCTGATTGAGAGCAATGGAGCAATGACTTGGTGAAGTGCCAATCTTGGAGGGAGACCCTCGAAGAAATCCATGCTCGAGGTTTTAACCTATCTCCAAAGAGATAGCTCAAGCTAAGTCGCCTGAAGCTGATGCCAGGTTGCTTGTCTCCTTTGATGATTATGATACGAGGGGCCCGAAGGAGAAGAAGCCCTTAAGGGAGAAACCAGCCCCGGGTATAGTTAGAGTTTTTTTTTCCTTTTCTTTTTTGTAAGACCCTCGGTGGTCCCTTGTACATAATATTTCCCTATTGAATTACTTCTCAATTACAAACATATTTATTTCCTTGTAAAACTTTGATACAATCTTATGCTTTGAATGGTGCATTCAAGATTTTGGTCTTGGGTGGCTTCCTCGAAGTCACCACAGTTGAGTTATAATAAGGTTCGAACTTGAGTTATAAGCCCTTTAGGTTTGTGTCGAATAATGGTGAGTCCCCAAGCTATAATCAAGTCAGTTCTTATTTGGGCTTGGGAATAGTTGAACCCTTAGGTTCCGATAATCGAACTCTTAGGTTCGGATGCAGCGAGAACAAGATCTCTAATTCTAAGTGTATTGGCCCTTAGTCTCTTTAGATTGGGCTAATATGGCCTCTAAAAGATGGCTATTATTCACCCCTTTCCACTTAGAAAACTTAGTAAAAGTTTCTTTATGCCTCAGCGTGTAATTTTACCCATTGGGGTTTTTGAGGGTTCGATGTCGATTGAAACCTCTCTGCTTTTTATGCCTTAGCACGTTTATGTTAAGATAATTTGATACCTCTTAAGGTTTATTGAGGGATGATTTTACCGAAGCCCTTTTGATTGTTTGCCGGGAGTAGATTTTTTAATTGGTTTTTCAAAGAATTCGAAGCCCTATTTTTATTGCGGGATACGGACGTCTCTGAGCCACATGAATTTGGCCGTAGACTTTGGGTATGCCTCTTGGGATTATTCCCCAATAATACTTCGAACTTGTTCGAAGTGTTAGTCCCCGAGAATGATGGCCTTGGCCTATAGATCGAGGGATTCCTCTTTGAGGTCTTATGAATTCGAGTTTAGATAACTCGAATATATTGATCGTCGATGATAGTCCTCGAGTGTTCGAGGCATATTTTCACCTGACTCTTGAGCCATTTCTCATAAAATCATAAGTATGGAGCTCGTATAGTAGAAAATTTTCTTTGAGACACAGGACGTTTGATATAGAAAGAATGTTGCTTTAAATAATTTATATGTGCGTACATGTTTCGCCATAACGGCTCGACTAATCTATATGGATACGGTTTATTCTACCATTTGACCCATTACAAAGTTTCCCTATCGAGACATTTTGACATGAAGTACATTCCTAAAAAATATAACATTCGAGCGTTGTGAGATCTCGGAAGGTGCTCCCCAATATTCGAGGTTGATTGTAAAGAAGCTTTATATACTGTTGAAGTTTCCTTAGGTAGCACAAAATTGTTGCCTCGTTAAAACCTCTCTAGAAAAACCCATTTGGTATAAAAACCGATCTAAGAGAAAAAGAGTGAAATGCGTGCTTTAAAATCTGCGGTCCTTGTGTTGAAGAGTTTCTCGACATCTTCAATCAAACACGTGCAATAAGTTAGTATCAAATACAAATGGGAACGGGGAAAGTCATACCTTAGCAATAATACCGTTTGAGGAGTGATATATTTCAATTATTTGGTAGTTGTTCGCCCTCCATTGGGCCAAGTTTTTAAGATACCTTTCCGATAACACCGAGGACCCAATATGGTCCTTCCCAATTTGGGCCTAGTTTCCCTTCATTCGGGTCTCGAGTATTGAGGGTGACTTTTCTCAAGACTAAGCTCCGACTCCGAAGTGGTGAAGGTTCTCCTATTTTAGTATGTTACGATTAGTTGTTGTTGAGCAGCCATTCGAATGAGTGAGACTTCTCGTTTTTATCCAATAATTTGAGGCTAGTATTCATAGCCACGTGACTTGATTCTTCTATTTTTTATAAAAACTCGGCACTGGGTTCCCCGACTTCGACTAGAATCAAGGCTTCGACACCATATACTAAGGAGAATGGGGTTGCCACCGTACTGGACTTTGATGTTGTTCAATGATAATAGGCTATACAGTTGCTATTTATGTCATAGATACCCATGCTTTGTTGTTGTTTTTGTTATGTAAGTGGCTGATTAAATGCTTGAATTGGTGCTATTTGGTTTCGTAGGGAATACAAGATAGAAGAAGAACAAAATGAAGTGTTTGGAGGCAAGAACGTAAAGAAATCACCCACTTAAGAAGTACCCAAGCACAAAAGAGAAAATGAGAGAAGTGATGCGGAGAAAGAAGAAAGCTCCAGGGATTCCCGTGGTCCTCTACAGAAGATCCCGCGGTTGGTCCGCGGCCGCGGGAGGACGTGCAAAAATTCAGGACTTCAGGGGTCAAAGCGTAACTCGGGAAAGTTTTGTAAAATTCTTATATTATGTAGGAAACTCGCCCCAAGCTAGGTTAGGCTTAATTTTGGAGATTATTTGGCAAGAGAAACAAGTGTGAGAGATCACCCAAAACATCATTACTTTTATTCTTCTTATTTTCTTGCAATTTATGATTATGAATTTTTAGACATTGATTTACCCATTATCATGAGTAGCTAAATACCTTAATCTAAGGTTTTGGTGGAACTCGTTGGCAATTACTTGGTTGTTTGATCAATATAATTATATTTGGTTGTTAATCTATAATTGTTCATCTATGTTTTGATTGTGGAATAGTTGAAAGGGCCCTCAATTATCCGTTCCTATTTATTGGGTATCTTCTTGGGAGAGAGTGCATATTTAGGTGATTGTATGAACAACGTCACTCCCAGAGTATAGACGAGAGTCATAACCGAGGGTTTAGGGGTTGGATTAGAGATAACGAAACCCCGGGTGCAATCTAAGAGAACCGTATTGTGAAATTAGCTAGCGTAACTTGAAAAAGTGCGTCTAGTAGATTATTATAATTACTTGAGAAAGAATTATGATAAATGGAGAGTTTATGATTGTTAGAGATAGCTAAACCATAATTATAAGAAATAGACAACCGAGGAAAAGACCAACTAGGGAAATAATTACCTTAGACTTTCTTTATATTGTTTACACATCAAGCTTAGTTAATTTTTAGATATTTATTACTTTCAGTATTAGTTGTTAGGAAATCAACAATTGTGAATCAGAAAGTTTTGGAAAACAGGTTGTGTGAATTGAGTAAATCCGACAGTGGTAATTGATAGGTTAATTCTCTCTGGTTCGACTCTAGGCTACAGTACTCAGATTATATTTGCAACGCCTGTATAGTCTTTTGTGAGACTCAGTTGAGCGTGATCAAATTTTAGCGTCGTTGCCGGAGTATTAACGGTGTTATCAATTACAATTGAAAGAAATACAAAGACTCCAAGTGTAATCCGTTTTCTCTTTACCAATCTTTACATTGAAATTCTAACGGTTGAAATCTTGTGGAAAGCAAGTGTATTCCAAGAATTTCTTCGAGGACTGGAGAATTAATAGAAGGACTCTCAGACCTCGAGAAAATATTTAGGGCACTGAACCGTGCCAACAAAGGACTTCAACAAACTCAACCAAAAAACCAACTCGAATTTGACATGGGTGACGTGAACAACGCCAACGGAAACAATAGGAATGAGCAATTTAACTTGGAAGTCAGAGGAGTGGCACCTCTTATGCCAGAAGCTGCATTTTACGACTAGGCACAGCCTACAGCTAACAATCTGTCCACTGCCATAGTTTTGCCTGCAATTCAAGCGGAGACATTCCAAATCACCAACAACATGGTGCATCTGCTGCAGAATAAGGGATTGTTCTCCGGGTCAAGCATTGAAGACCCACAATAACACTTGAAAAAATTCCTGTCAATTTGCATGACCCAAAGGCGGCCGAACGTGACTCTTGAAGCTATCAAGTTTCTATTCCCATTCTCAGTAATCGGGGCAGCTCAGACTTGGTTAAATTTGCTCCCGATCAACTCTATGCAGTTCTTGAACAAGTTCTACCCTCCTAATAAGACTGCACAACAAATTGATGATATATTGCAATACAAGCAGCATTCCACATAGTCATTGCAAGAAACTTGGGAGAGACTTAAAGGGATGCTTGTGAAGTGTCCTCATCATGGCATTCCTGATCAGATGCTTGGCCAATGATTCTACATGGGTCTAACTGACAACCTGAAGGCTAATGTGGATGCTTCAGCTGGAGGTGCATTCTTAAGCAAAACATTCACCGAGTGCAAAATTCTCTTAGACAAGATGTCATAAAATGTGGGGTGGATGACTAGAGGTGCAACACTTGCACCCATAATACATTATGTTCCATTGGATCCCAATAATTCACAGGAAGAAAACATGGTGACACTCTTAACCTAGATAAGCTTACTGACAAAGAAGATTGTGAGATAGGTATAAAACAGGTGCACATTGTTGATACAATGAATGGAGGATTATGTACACCATGTATTAATCAGTCATATGTTTGTTCATGGATCGAAGAAGGTGAAAACCAAGGGGTTCAGGAAGATATGAACTATGTCAAAAATTATGGGGGCCAGAGACAAGGAGCACAACAGTGGAGACCGCAACAGAATCAGTAGTACATGCCTAATATGCAGCAGCCTGGGGGTATGCACCCTCAAAATCAATTAGTACATGTGACTTATCAGAAACCACAGGGTTATCCCTAGCAGAATCATCAACAATTGGTTTATCAACCACCCTTTCACAATCAAGACAACAACATGGTAGGGATTAGAGGTATGCTTCAACAACTTATTGGGACAAATAACAAAGTGTAGGAAAAATTGGCAGTCCATGATTCATCCATCAAAAATATTGAAACACAGCTGGGTCAGCTATACATGGCATTGAACAACCGCCCTCCAGGAACTTTACCTGCAGACACCAACGTTAATCCCAAGGAGAAAAACCCAAATCAACTGATGACAGTCAATCTAAGGGATGGTAGAGATTTAGATCGAGAGCAGGAAATTGCACAGGCCAGCAAGAACACTACACCAACTACTCCAGTGCTATTAGAGGAAGAACAACCAGCGGAACTCACTGAGGTAGTGGTTGAGCAGAGTTAGGAGGGTAAAGGAAAAGAAAAGGAGACCGAGCAAGTTGTAGAACAGGTGGCACCTCTTGTGCCAGACACTCCTAGCAAAGAGAAACCAGCAAGTAGTACCCAATGGGTGATCCCTGTACCCTTCCCTCAGAGATTGGTCAAGCAAAAGAAGGCAGACCAATACAAAAAGTTTATGAAAATTTTGCGTCAAATCCAGTTGAATATTCCATTAATGGATGCTTTGAGGGATATGCCCGGTTATGCCAAGATGATGAAAGATTTAATGTCAAAGAAGTTTGCTTTTCAGGATCTATCTACCATAACTCTGACACAAACCTGCAGCGCAATGGTGGCAAAACCGATAGCCCAGAAGATGTCCAATCCAGGTAGCTTTTCTATTCTATGCACCATTGGGAGTTATGCCTTTGCAAAGGCATTATGTTATTTGGGAGCCAACATAAATTTGATGTCGCTGACTATACACACCAAATTGGGCTTCGGTAGGGCCAGGCCGACATCGATGCTACTCCAACTAGCTGATCACACCTTGAAAAGACCTACTAGTATTCTTGACGATGTGCTGGTGCAAGTGGGGAAGTTCGTATTCCCGGCAGACTTTGTGATATTAGATTTTTAGTTGGATGAGGAGATACCCCTTATTTTAGGGAGACCCCACTGGGATAGCACTTATAGACTATGAAGCCGATGAGCTTAAAAGGAGATTGAATGGTGAAGAAGTCATATTCAACGTTCAATAATCAATGAGGAGGCCCAGCAAATATGCAAATTGCTCTCTAGTGAAAGCAGTTGATGTAATTCTACAAGAGGATGATAGGGCCCTAACTGTGGGGGACCCATTGGAGGCATGCATGACAAACTTAGACGAAATGGATGGAGAGGCGTTAGCTGAATGGGTAATAGCATTTGGAAGTTTGAGGATTTTGGTCAAGAGAACCTCAGTTCGAGTCCCTTGAGTTGGAGAAAAGGGTCACTCCTCCAGCCAAGCCATCAATAGAGGAGCCACCCAAGCTGGAATTGAAACCACTTCCACATCATCTCAGGCATGCATTTCTAGGCCCTGATTCAACTTTACTTGTTATTATAGCATCCTGTTTGCTAGATGTGTAGATAGGGCAACTTTTGTAGGTACTGAAGGAAAACAAGACTGCCATTGGTTGGACCATAGCAGATATAAAGGGTATCAGCCCGACTTTCTGCATGCATAATATTTTCCTAGAAGAAGGGCACAAACCTTCTAGGGAAACCCAGCGAAGGGTGAACCCTAACATGAAATAAGTTGTAAAGAAGGAGGTGATCAAATGGTTAGATGCGGGAATTATTTTCCCCATCTCTGTTAGTAATTGGGTCAGCCATGTTCAGTGTGTTCCGAAAAAAGGGGGTATGACTGTTGTGAGAAACAACAACAATGAGTTGATCTCAACTCGTACAGTCACAGGGGGGCGAATCTGCATGGATTACCAGAAATTAAACATCGCCACCCACAAGGGGACAACTTTCCCTTACCCTTTATTGATCAATGTTAGACATGCTGGATGGTAGATCACACTTTTGTTTCCTAGATGGATATTCGAGGTACAATCAGATCTCAATAGCCCCCGAAGATAGAGAAAAAGAATCTTTCACCTATCCTTATGGCATATTTGCCTTTTGGAGAATGCCCTCTGGGTTGTGTAATGCACCTACAGCTTTTCAAAGGTGCATGTTAGCCATTTTTACGGATATGGTGGAGGACATTATGGAAGTATTTATGGATGATTTATCTGTGGTGGGAGATTCATTCGAAGACTATCTTCACAACTTAAGTAGAGTGCTCAAAAGATGTATGGAGACAAACCTAGTACTAAACTGGGAAAAGTGCCATTTTATGGTACAAGAGGGGATAGTCTTGGGACATCGAGTGTCCAAAAAAGGTTTTGAGGTCAACCATGCTAAGGTTGACATGATTGAGAAGTTACCACCGCCCACTTTAGTAAAGGCGGTGAGAAGTTTCCTTGGTCACACCGGATTCAACCGGCGTTTCATAAAAGACTTTTCCAAATTTGCTAACACATTATGAAAACTCCTTGAAAAGGATCACCCCTTTGTGTTTTCTAATGAATGCAAGTTAGCATTTGAGGAACGAAAGAAGAAGTTGACCACTGCACCCATCATTGTTGCGCCCGACTGGGAGCAAACATTTGAGCTCATGTGTGATGCTAGCGACTATGCTAAAGGAGCAGTCTTGGGGTAGAGAAAAGACAAGTTGATGCACCCAATTTACTATGCAAGTAGAATGTTATGTGGTGCACAGCTCAATTACATAGTGACGGAGAAGGAGATGTTGGGAGTCGTGTTTTCTTTTGACAAGTTTCGATCATATCTGGTTGGTTCCAAAGTAATTGTATATACTGACCATGCAGCTCTCAGGTACCGCATTGAGAAAAAGGAGTCTAAGTCGCACCTAATTCGTGGGGTGCTGCTGTTGTAAGAATTCGACCTCGAAATCCGCAATCATAAAGGCACAGAAAATCAAGTCGCTGATCATATGTCACGACTTGAAGGAGCTGAAAAATCAGTCGAGGTCGAAGAAATTCTGGGAACCTTTCCAGACGAGCAGCTGCTCACAGCTAGTCTTGAGTATGTGCCATGGTATGCAGATTTTGCAAACTACTTGGCTTGTGGTATTGTTCCTAATGACCTTTCTCCTGAAAAAAAAATCCGTGATAGCCACATGTATTATTGGGATGAACCTTATTTGTTTTGAATTTGTGTTGATAACATTATCCGGAGGTGCGTCCACGAGATAGAACAATTCAATTTTGCAGGCATGTCACGCTTCAGCATATGGAGGACATTTTGGAGGGGTCAGAACAACTGCGAAGGTGCTGGAGGCCGGATTCTTCTAGCCAACTGTATTTAAAGATGCACACCTCTGGGTAAAAGGCTGCAATGAATGCCAAAGGACGGGAAACATTTCCTGTCGCAATGAGATTCCAATGAAACCAATTCAAGAAGTAGAGGTGTTTGACATTAGGGGGATAGACTTCATGGGTCCCTTTGTCAGCTCATTCGGTAATAAGTACATACTTGTGGCAGTGGATTATGTGTCTAAATGGGTGGAAGTTGTAGCCTTGCCCACCAATGATGCACGAGTGGTGGTCAGATTCCTGAAGAAGCACATATTCACCCGATTTGGGGTACCAAGGGCGATCATCAATGACGGAGGCACTCTTTTTTGCAATAGAGCCTTTGAGAAATTGCTTACTAAATATGATGTGCACCACAAAGTGGCTACTCCTTACCATCCACCAACCAGTGGGCAAGTTGAAGTGTCCAACTGAGATATTAAGAGTGCTAATGAAGACTATGAACGCAACACGAACGGATTGGGCAAAGAAGTTGGACGAGCCTATAGAACTGCATTCAAAATGCCAATAGGTATGTCACCATACAAGTTGGTATTTGGGAAGGTCTGTCATATACCCGTGGAGCTAGAACACCGTGCTTGGTGGGCATTGAAACAATTGAACATTGATCCCGAAGCAGCTGGACAAAATCAACTAATGGAGCTGCATGAGCTAGAGGAATTTTGCTATCATGCCTTTGAGAGAACGAGGCTTTACAAGGAACGGATGAAGAAAATGAATGATAAGCACATCATGGACAGAGACTTCAAACCCGATGATATGGTATTATTGTACAACTCAATATTGAGATTGTTTTCGAGTAAGTTAAAATCCCGATGGTCTGGGCCATTCAGAGTGGTGCAAATATTTGCTAGTGGAGCTGTGGAGATTGAATCAAAAGACGGGACGAATAAATTCTCCGTCAATGGACAAAGGTTGAAACTTTACCTTGGATCAGCAGATGAAAAAGGGGATACAGTGGTATCACATTTCAAAGAACCCCAATACGAAAACAAGGTGTAGGAGCTATACTATTTACGTCATGCTGCAGTGTTAAATTAGGCGGTGCATGGGAGGCAACCTATGAAATTGTTGTAAGTGTAAAATGTAACTCTTGTAAAGAAGATCAAAAAAAAAATTGCCTCCGCGATAGCGGTCGCGACCGCGGCCCGACCACGAAAATCACTGGATAAGCACATGTTCACTGCGGTCGTGGTGCAGACCGCGGGCACTACCGCGGAATCTCCTGCACCAAACCGCAGCGTGCACCGTGATCGGGGTCCCAGGTGACGAAAAATTTAAATTTTTTTTCTTTTTTCTACTTCTATTCCTTCACCCCTCCTTAATTTTAAAAACCATAAAACATAATAAAACAATCCCTTCCCTACATAATAACAAAATCGATTCCCATCCCCCCGGCCCCTCCTTAAATCCCCACTCTCCTTCTACCTCTCAACCCTAGCTCCCCACCCTCAATTCTCCTCTCTCCCCTCTTCCTCCTTCACAAGGCAATCTTCCTTTTTCCCCTAAGGTTTGATTCTGCCCCCCTTCTCTCCTCTTTGTATTATTGTTGTATTGTATACCAATGTTTATTGTTTTTAAGTAGTGTAGTGATAAAAAAGTTTAGTTTGTATTCTTATATGTGAGAAGTATTTCGTTTTTAACATATGTTTGGTGATAGGGCTACGTTGTTGATGGTTGGTATGGTGTTAATTTATGGGTGATGGCTTTGAATAAGTGTGGGGTGTGTGGGTGTGTGAATAATTAAACTGAGGAAGTTGTTCGTGATCCCATTGGGCTATGAAGATGAATAACCAATGTTTGCCCACAATGTATTTGTAAAATTGCCTCAATAATGGAGTTATAAGGGGATGTGTGACATGGTTGGTGAAGTCTGAGTAACCTCCCATAGTCACCATTTTAGGATCGTACTAATACCGTTTCTCTACTTTGTAGGTATTATGAGTTCCTCACGTAAGCGGCAGAACACTGGGGCCTCTGTCAGGGGCACTGGCGCTTCTTCACGGGCTAGGGTCTAATCCAGTGCGACGGATTTTGATAGCACTCAGTTTGTCTCTAAAGAAGCTGAGACAAGATACAATCAAAAGCTGACTAAAAAATTACAACATGAAGTTCATATAGATAGGTATGCAATGGAGCTAGAGTGCCCAGCTATGTTTGACGAGCTACAGAGGTGTCACCTTGACATCTTCTTTAAGACTCCCGAAGAAGCCAATATTCAGCTTGTGGGGAATATTATGCCAACCTAATAGAACATGAGGACGGGGTAGTGACTGTACGCAACACCAGGGTCAGTGCTACTTCTGAGGCAATCCGCCTGGCCTATCGCATCTCAGCTTTCACAGGTACAGATCACTACCTCATAAACAGTCGTCGTTAGTTGATTGGGATAGACTTATGGGAGTCATTGGTATTCCGGGCAAACAAGCTAAATGGATTGCACAACCAACAACTCTGCATTCTAAGTCACTTTCTTAGTTTGCCAACTATTGGCTCAGGGTCATCAACACTCGGTTGTTGCCTTCCAGCAATACTACCGATGTAAATAGGCCACGGGCAGCAATGATTTATTGATTCATGACCTATCAAGGGTTTGATGTTACACGGGTAATGTCTGAGGAGATATTCATTAGATCGCCCGAACTCGGCAAAGGCCACTACTTCCCCTCTCCTGTAACCCGTATTTGTCGCATGGCCAATGTCCCTGAGAATGCTCAAACTGATGGGAAATTACCTTTGAAAATACCTTTCCGAGCTAGCAAATTTGGACAAGAGGGACGTGAGCCAGTATGCGATTTTGATGACTCGTCTGATGAGTCTGAGTCGGAGGATGCTCATGATGTTGAGGATTCTATTGAGATCACCGTCCCTCCTCGAGGGGGTGAAGCAGGGTCCTCCCAGCCACGCCGTAGCACTCACCTAGATGATTTGGAGCAGCGAATGATGGGACTGCAGACATTCGTCACTGAATTGGGCAATTGTATTGATGTTGTAGCTGAAAGATAGGTGAAGTCTGAAAAGAAATTTATGGGATGGTTGAGAGCTCTGGGTCGTGCCTGCAGCGTGAACCCCGACATTGTTTCTGATCAAAAGTGATACCTCAGGGAAATTCCTTTACCTCATTGTTTTTATATTGTTAAGCCATGGGGACATGTCTTATTTTTATGTGTGGGGTAGGGAAATTTCGTTGTGTGTATGTTGTACTTGTAATTTTGTTGTTGTTGTGTGTGTTAGCTGTTTAGAATCGGAGTAGTAGTTATTGTGTTGTAGGAAGTCAAATTAGAAATGAATTGTCCCGGTGATGGATCTTTGTCGATGGGGTTCTTGAGGGACTAAGTCGATTGAAAAAAACTAATATAAAGACTCTTCCTAATGACGGATTCTTTAGGCAATTTTATTGAGGGAAGCTAGTCTACAGAAAATACCAAAAAGATTTTTTTGTTTGGGTATTGTAGTAATTTCCCCTTGGTTTTTCTTTGGGTCACGGTTCTTTTCTAAGGGTTTTTCTTGAATCGGGTATAGGTCGATTTTTTAGGGTAGGATTAATGGGCGAAGAGCTGAAATTTGCATCCTTTAGCGTTCTTACACCTGAACACGATAGATGCTAGAGTGTAGCGCTTAGCTTCAAAGTTTGAATCTTGTTTGAGTGCCTTAAAAATTGTATATTTGTGCTTAACTTGAACACTCGAAAGATAGTATCTTGATAAACTAATCTGGAGTGAGTCATATGCCAAGTGTGTGTGAGTATTGTTTGTGTTCCATGCTGTACAATTGATGCCTAGAACTTGCCCTGTGTGTTTGCAAAGCGAAATAGTAGCTTCATTAAGTTTTAGAAGTGATATAGGCATTTCCTTGTTGAGCCAGAAATATTTTCTTTAATCACCTGAATGCAATACATCTTAGTTAACCCCGTTGAGCCTATAAGCATGTTCTTTGGTAACCACAATGTGAATATTACCCGACTATTTAAATAGCTTGCTTTTTGAACAAGTTTTCATTCCGCTCCCTAAGCACTTGAAGGTTATTGAGATTATGTAAAAACAAAGTGTAGGGTGGTAGTTTGGTTTACAAAGTGAAACTATGGAAATTGAAAAGGGTGCGAAATGTGAAGCATATAAAGAGAAGCACCACAGAAAAAAAAAGGGGGGGGGGGCTTGTAATGATAATTAAGTGGTAGCTAGTTAAAGTGCACCTAAAGTATGGGGATATTTAAATATGGTGGAATATTGGCTTACAAAATGACGAGCTTGAAGTTCAATGTAATTGTATTAAAAGTGCTTAAGGAGGTTAGTCACTACATCTAAATGTATTCTACCTAATCCTTAGCCTACATTACAACCAAATAAAGTCCTATTGATCTTAGACTGAGTGAGGTTGAATTAGTCGAGTATTACACTAGGGGAAAGTCTATGCTGCTTCTTTGATGCATGTGAAATTTCTTTGGAGAGTGAGTGAATTTTGTCTATTTGAGTTCCGAGTTGTATCATTATCATTATATACAGGGAACTACTCTTTTGTGTGATGTGAGGGCATGTGATTCATGAAGTAAAGGTGCATTTTGACTATTGTATAGAGTGGTTTGAGTAAGTGCATATGTGTAGGGTACTAAAAACTTGAGTGTTGAGGTAAGAGCTGCTCACTACTAGGTATAACTCTTGTATAATGTTCATGGTGTGAGTCGTTGAAGGAAAACTATACGGAATAAATTTTATGAGTGTGGTGAATTGCTTGAGGACTAGCAATAATTTAAGTATGGGGTGTTGATAATAGGCTATACAGTTGCTATTTATGCCATAGATACCCATGCTTTGTTGTTGTTTTTGTTATATAAGTTGTCGATTAAATGCTTGAATTGATGTTGTTTGGTTTCGCAAGGAATACAAGATAGGAGAAGAACAAAATGAAGTGTTTGGAGGCAAGAACATAAAGAAATCAAACACTTGAGAAGTACCCGGGAGTAAAAGAGCAAATAAGAGAAGTGACGCGGATAAAGAAGCAAGCTCCAAGGATTCCCGCAGTCCGCGCTGCGGTCCTCTACAGAAGATCCCGCAGTCGATCCGCGACCACGGGAGGACGTGCAAAAATAACTCGAGAAAGTTTTATAAAATCCTTATATTATGTAGGAACTTGCCCAAAGCTAGGTTAGGCTTAATTTTGGAGATTATTTGGCAAGAGAAACAAGTGTGAGAGATCACCCAAAACATCATTACTTTTATTCTTCTTATTTTCTTGCAATTTATGATTATGAATCTTTTAGCCATTGATTTACCAATTGTCATGAGTTGCTAAATACCTTAATCTAAGGTTTTGGTGGAACACGTTGGGAATTACTTGGTTGTTTGATCAATATAATTAGATTTGGTTGTTAATCTCTAATTATTCATCTATGTTTTGATTGTGGAATAGTTTAAAGGACCCTCAATTATCCGTTCCTATTTATGGTGTATCTTCTTAAGAAAGAGTGCATATTTAGGTGATTGTATGAAAAACATCACTCCCGGAGTATAGACTAGAGTCATAACCGAGGGTTTAGAGGTTGGATTAGAGATAACGAAATTCTGGGTACAATCTAAGTGAACCGTATTGTAAAATTAGCTAGCGTAACTTGAAAATATGCATCTAGTAGATTATTATAATTACTTGAGAAAGAATTATGATAGATGGAGAGTTTATAATTGTTAGAGATAGCTAAATCATAATTATAAGAAATAAACAACCGAGGAAAAGACCAATGGGGGAAATCATTACCGTAGATTTTCTTTATACTGTTTACACATCAAGCTTAGTTAATTTTCAGTTATTCATTACTTTCAGTATTACTTGTTAGGAAATCAACAATTATGAATCAAAGTTTGGGAAAACAGGTTGTGTGAATTGAGTAAATCCGATAGTGGTAATTGATAGGTTAATTCTCTGTGGTTCGACTTTGGGCTACAATACTCAGATTATATTTGCAACGCCGGCATAGTCTTTTGTGAGACTCAGTTGAACGTGATCATTTGATATACCCAAAGGGCTTTGGGTACAATTTCTCTCCACTTCCCCTTAGTGTCGTTCAACCTTTTCTTTAGGTTTTGGATTATAGTCTTATTTGTCGATTCGGCTTGTCCGTTCCCACTAGGATGATACGATGTTGATAATATCCATTTTATTTTATGATCTTCGGGGAATTTCGTTAATTTTGCTGCAGATAAATTGTTTTCTTTTGTCACACAGTATTTTGGTAGGTATCCCAAATCGACACATGATGTGATCCTAGATAAAGTCTATAACCTCTTTCGCTCTCACTTTCTCGAATGCATGTGCATCAACCCATTTAGAAAAATAGTCAGTCATAAATAAAATAAACTTTGCTTTACCTGGGGCCGATGGCATAGAGCCAACGATATCCATCCCTCATTTCATGAATGGCCACGTGGATAGGTCTGAATGAAGTTGTTATCTGGGTTGATAGATGATCGGTGCAAACCTTTGACATTTATCACATTTCCAAACAAACTCCTTAGTGTCTTTTTACATACTATCCTAGTAGTATCTTGCTCTAACAATTTTGTATTCGACGTCGGAATGGTTCCCACAAGTACCTTCATGGACCTCTCATAAAACATAATCAGTGTCTCCTGGTCCTTAACATACTGCCAATGGTTAATCGAATGTCCTTATGTATAATATTCCATCTTCATCCTATATGAATCGAGCAGCTTTGGTTCGTAGGGCCCTCGACTCTTTTAGGTTCGATAGGAGCTTTCCATTTTTCAAGTATTCAATATATTTATTCCTCTAATCCCAGGTTAAGCTTGAAGAGTTTATCTCGGCATGACCTTTCTCGATCACGGATCTCGAGAGTTGAACGACAGTCCCCAAGCTAATCTCATCTTTCTCGACCGATGACCCAAAATTCACAATATTAGCCTTACTATTTTGTAACCAAGGTGCATGTTGTAAACTCCGTTCCTTGAAAAGTGCAAAGTTACCTGCAGCTTGTCCAAATACCTTTGAATTCTATCCTGTCGAACTTCGAAGGTTTTGTTTACTTGGTTCACCACCAGTAAAAAGTCACACTTGGCTTCAATGACTTCTGCCCCCAAGCTTTTAGCTAGCTCGAGACCTACAATCATGGCCTCATACTCGGCCTCATTGTTAGTCAACCTAGAAGTTTTGATAGACTGCCTAATAGTGCTACCCGTGGGCGACTTCAAAATGATGCTTGGCCTGGACCCCTTCATATTCAAAGCACCGTCTATTAAAAGGGTCCACACCTACGATGATGTGCTTGATTTTAACAAAAGTTCTTTCTCAACTTCAGGTATGAGGGTTAGCGTGAAACCAACCATAAATTTTCCCAAAATTTAATACTTGATGGTCGTTCGGGGTTGATACTCGATATCACACCCACTGAGTTTGACAACCTATTTTGTCCAATCGGCCTGATAGTTTGGGCTTGTGCAAAATATTATGAAGTAGGTAAGTGGTTAGCATGCATATGAGGTGACATTGAAAGTATGATTTTAACTTTCTAAAGGTGCTTATCAGTGCAAGTGCCAATTTCTCTAAGTGTGAATATCTAGTTTCTGCTTCCCCTAAGGTTCAACTTACATAATAAACGGGAAATTATGTACCTTGCTCTTCTCGAATTACGACACTGCTTACTGGGATTTTTGATACTACCAAGTATAATCAAAGTTTCTTATCTGCTTTTGGAGTGTGAAGCAGTGGTGGGATTGATATATATCGCTTTAGTTCCTCTAATGCATGTTGACATTTCGGGGTCTAGGTGAAATCGTTCTTCTTTTTAGTAGAGAGAAAAATCTGTGGCTTCGATCCGATGACCTCGAGATGAATCGGCCTAATGCAGCAATTCGTCTAGTCAGCCTCTGCACGACTTTTATACTATCCACGACGGTGATGTCCTCAATGGCCTTGATTTTATTGGGGTTGATCTTGATCCCCTGATTCGACACCATGAAGCCCAAGAAATTTCCCAAACCGACCCCGAAAGCACATTTCTCGGGGTGATCTTCATGTTATATTTCCTCAAAATCTCGAACATTCTTTTGCAAATAAGCCAAATGGTCCTCTGCACATAGGGACTTAACTAGCATGCCACCGATATAAACTTCCATTGACATACCTATTTGTCCTTCAAACATTTTATTTACTAGGCGTTGGTAAGTAGCTCTTGTATTTTATTATCAAAACCACTTCTTCTCATAAGTCCCCAAGAATTTTTTCCTTGATCACTTCTTCGATCATGCCAGATAGAGTTTCATCCTAAACCATTGTTCCTTCGATATGTAGTATATGGTTGATATTGTTCTCTTTTCGACCTTGGCTCCCTGTCGACGTCTCTCTAGGTTTTAACTACCGACCAGTTTGGATGTACTGAACCAGAAGTGGCTCCTAATTGGTCGTCCTCGACCCTGATCTTTGGTTGATTGATTGTGCACATCTCCCAAGTTACAACTAGATACTCGATCAAATTTTGCTTCAACTAGCGTGATGCTATCAAACTCCTTTGGTTCGACCCTTGAGTGAAAGCTTGAATGGACCAATCATCTATGACCGGTGCAACTCCATGAGTTCCATTTGGAATCGGGATACGAAGTCCCTCAGCATTTCATTATCCGTTTGTCTTATCTTGACAATGTCTAATTTTCTAGTTGCGACCTTTTATGGTTCTGGCGTGTGCCTTTACGAAAGAATCTTCTAACATGGCAAATGAGTCGATGGAATTTGGTGGCAGGTTGTGATACCAAATCATTTCTCCCTTCGAAAGTGTTTCTCCAAACTTTTTCAACAGCATAGAATCGATCTCATCATCTTCTAAGTCATTTTCCTTTATTCTGCACGTGTATGAAGTGATGTGTTCATTAGGATCAGTGGTTCTGTTGTATTTCGGTATGTCCGGCATACATAACTTCTTGGGAATGGTCTTCAGAGCCGTACTTTGAGGAAAAGGCTTCTGCACGAACTTTTTCGAATCCAAACCCTTTAGGATTGGGGGTGCCCTCGGTATCTGATCAACTCGAAATTTGTATGTTTCCATTTTTTATCATTAGCTTTGACTTTCTTCTCTCCTGACTCAATTCTTTTAGTGAGCTCCTCGAATAGTTTCATTATTGCGGGATCAGTCCCTAATTCGTTACCATTCGACCTTTGTGGCACTCGGTACCACGAGTGATTTATGGCTCGACCCTACTTGGAGTCCTGTGTTGATTTTGAAATTGAGCAATAGAGGCCTGCTGAGCCTGTAGCATCTCGAATATCACTTGGAGACCAACTCCTCTGTATCCTCTGCCCTGTGTACCTTGACCAATAGATAGGCCTTCCTTGCATACACTTACTTCGGGGCCCACGCCTAGATCCGTATTTAGATCAACGTACGAACTGACATCGACTAGATTTGCAACTGGTGCTCCCCTGAGATTTGCCAGTAGAACCTCAAATCTTGGAGCAATTACATTATCGTTTTCTTCGTGAAATCCGAGACCATCATCACCATGTATGGGTGCGTGTTGTGAGTTTGACATGTTTTAACCTAAGGGCAAAAATACTCAACAGGAACAAGCATGAAATGATGTGTGTTATTAGAATCAGCGGTGAACAATCACTATTATCATTAGCCCCACGGCGGATGCCAAACTATTTACCCTAAAATTCAAGTAACAATTAAACTTATACCGTGGTTTTAAGGATATGTGATTCAATCCAATAGCAATTGACAAACAATGAATTAAATAGATAAATTTAACAATAAAATAAATCAAACTCTTATGCTAGCCAAATTTCGACCTCGACTTGGGATAACCTAGAGGTGGGATGGCAAAATAAAGCAACTCTGACGAATAGTAAGCCAAACAGCAAGAAAGTAATGGATGTATATATTCTTATAAGTGAATAATGAGAATTACAAATGAAAGGGATCCCTCTTTATATAATAGGAAAGTCTTACATAAGGTACACTTCTAAGTATAGCAGGAAATCATATTAACATCTAATTAACTGTTGCATATTGATCTGTTCCGAGATTCACACCATAATTCTTGATCAACTGCAGATATCTCG